>CM055119.1:314708144-314900644 GCA_029206835.1 Rana muscosa | reverse complement strand
TGTATATATACTGTATATTATATATATATATATTTTTTTTATAGGAATAGACAGAAGTTAGGAGTATTAAAATAATCTAACCCCTCCCAAAGGGAGGAATGTTAATAAAAAAAATAAAAACACCAATGTAGAAAAAGGATATATATAAATATATATATATATTAATAATAAGTACTAAAAGAATAAGCGGAAAAACGTATTATAACCTAAGAGTAAATGCATGAAGCTTTATTTCAATTTTTTTTCTTTTCTCTTTTTCTTTTTTCTCGTGTTCCTTTTAACATTTAGTGACATTTCATGGCATATGCCCAGTATGTGTAACACTCTGTTCTTGTATATGGCCTTTTGGCTGCAGTTTTAAAACCTTCCATTTGTGTCACTTATGCTTGTGTATCACAGCGGGGAGTCAAGTTCCTTGCATTGGGGAAGGATGTACAGTAATTTTGTGGTAATGCAACCGACACGAAGTCAGATGGACAGGCTCCAAAAAAAAAAACAAAAAAAAAAAAACACTGCTACTTCATGGTAGGTATTAATAGGTCAGTTCTGTTCCCACATTGTACAAAAAATGCTATGAAGTAAATAATGAAACCTACGCAATGCAGAACTAAAAATCACCAGTGCAGTTTACAGGAAAAAACGACCAATGTCATTCTTTTGAACAAAGTAGCCATTTGTAAAAACACTGATGAGAAATTTTTGCGACATGAGTTTGTCTGCTTGTACGGGCCCAGCCATACTTTTACATTAGAAAAAATAAAACGTGTTTTTAGGCTTTTCCTGTTTTACATGCATTCCTGTGTGTTTTAATGCATGCATTTTGGTAGATGTTTATGAAAGCATTAAAGCATATGTAATACAATATCCTTACCTCCTACCTTACCTCCCTATCTCCTATTATTATAGTGGGACTTTATTTTTCTAATTGTATGGTAAAAACAATGCTATACTACATTAAAGAGGAAAAAAAATAAAAATTACTAAACGTATTTGTTTTTGGGACTTTTAAATTTTTTTTTTTAATCTGCTCCTCTCACTTTTCTCATTTCTATATTTATACAAGATTTTTGCAAGAGGCACTGCAAATTAAAGCAGAACTGTAGTCTGTATTTAAAAGTCAGCCTATAGCTATGTCTTGCATATTTGGATAAATAAAAAGCAATAGACTGGCTGAAACACTACCAGTCCTGGAGAAAATGCTTCTCCCACCAGTAAAGGTCACATGACCAAAAGACAAGGCACTTGGTCATGTGATCTTTATATATTTTTTAGAATTTTATATATATATATATATATATATATATATATATATATATATATATATATATATACACACACACACACACATACATACATATATGCATATATATATAAAATAAATATATATATACATATCAAGTCCCAAAGGTAGTCACAACACTCTATGCTTGAAATAAATGGCCAGGTGCTCACCCACAAAGAAATCCATATAAATCCAAAACTGATTTAGAGCCACTCACGGGTCTTGCAAGGGTTTTTGAAAGATACATTTCAAATGAAAGCAGAACTGTATTTAAAAGTCAACCGTCAGCTATGTCTTGCTGAAATGGATAAATAAAGAGGAATATTCACCAGTGCATTATCTTTTAATGATGATGCACAAGAAAGCCAACAAACAGTTTGCTGAAGACAAGCAGATTAAGGACATGGATTACTGGAACCATGTCCTGTGGTCTGATGAGACCAAGATAAACTTATTGGGTTCAGATGGTGTGAAGGGTGTGTGGCGGCAACCAGGTGAGGAGGACAAAGACAAGTGTGTCTTGCCTACAGTCAAGCATGGTGGTGGGAGTGTCATGGTCTGGGGCTGCATGAGTGCTGCCGGTGTCTTGTCGAGCTGGTTCCCCTATCGATATGGTTCCGGGCTCGACTGCGCAGGCGCTGCCGAACAGCTGTTAAAGCTCGGAGATTTCAGTCTGCTCGGCTTGTGCCTGCGCAGTCAAGAGGGAACCAGATCGATAGGAGGAACCATAGGCTCGGCAGCTGTGGACGCGCTCGCCCCCCGATGCTTCATTACACACGCCGCTTTATTATTCACGCCACTCTATACAGCAAGGGGCGGATCAGATGTGATATTGAGCAGTGCGATTTGTTTGTTTATACACGACGCTCTATACAGTCCCTTGCTGTATAGAGCATCGTGTATAAACAAACAAATCGCACTGCTCAATATCATCACATCTTATCCGCCCCTTGCTGTATACAGCGGCATGAAAAAGAAAGCGGCGTGTGTAACTAAGCAACGGGAGCGAGCGTGTCTGCAGCTGCAGAACAGCTGTTAAACCTCTGAGATTTCCATCGCCTCAGATTGCGCCTGCGCAGTCGAGCTCGGAACCATATCGATAGGAGGAACCAGCTCGGCAGAACACCGGCACTGGGGGGCTACAGATCATTGAGGGAACCATGAATGCCAACATGTACTGTGACATACTGAAGCAGAGCATGATCCCCTCCCTTCCGAGACTGGGCCTCAGGGCAGTATTCCAACATGATAACAACCCCAAACACACCTCCAGGATGACCACTGCCTTGCTAAAGAAGCTGAGGGTAAAGGTGATGGACTGGCCAAGCATGTCTCCAGACCTAAACCCCATTGAGCATCTGTGGGACATCCTCAAACGGAAGGTGGAGGAGCGCAAGGTCTCTAACATTCACCAGCTCCGTGATGTCGTCATGGTGGAGGGAAAGAGGACCAGTGGCAACCTGTGAAGTTCTGGAGAACTCCAAGCCCAAGAGGGTTAAGGCAGTGCTGGAAAATAATGGTGGCCACACAAAATATTGACACTTTGTCACATGAAAATATATAATAATTTCCAAAAATGTGAGGGGTGTTCTCACTTCTGTGAGATACTGTGTATATATATATATATATATATATATATATATATATATATATATATATATATATATATATACACAGTATATTACTCACTGGTGAATTTTAATAAGTATGCAAGGCACAAAGGCCTATGTTAATTCTTGAACCAATCAAAATGTTCACTTGTGTGTTTTTTTTAAATCCTTTTAGTTGTGATCTGGTTTAGATCCAATGGAAAATTGTAAATCCAAAAATAACACAACTAGGGCCGAAACAACTAATCGATTAATCGACAACTAATCGATTATGAAATTAATCGATTACTATTTTCAGAATCGATTAATCGGACAGTAACATAATGGGGTTTAAAAAAATGAAAATTAGCCCTTTATAGTACATAAAGAGCACATAATCACTACTGTTAATATTATATTAATACGAAAAATCTTTGTACATTCGCTGAATGAGAGAATGTTTGAAATTTTCATTTGCTTTTAACATTCAGTTTTAAAATGAATGTAATTTCTGAACGAAAACCACATACACTGTCTGAAAATTCCTTTGACCTAGACGTTTTCTATTATTTCTAAACTTCCCCGTCACTGAAGTTGAAAACGAGCGTCGATTTGACCCCACTGACGATAAGAAAATCAAACAAACGTTCTTAACATTTTTTTTTTTGAAGGAAGCCTTTGTTTGTATGGCCACGCTTTTTTTAAGGTTATTAAACGATTAATCGAAACAATAATCGGCCAACTAATCGATTATGAAAATAATCGTTAGTTGCAGCCCTAAACACAATAACCAGACCATCTAAAACTGAACCAAAACTTCTAAAAATTTTCAACAAGCAAAAAAATATTTTTGTTTGTTAATTTTTTTTTATTAAAAGCAATCAAAACAGAACTCAACACACAAGTCAAGAAAGAGATGGAATAGAGGGGTATAGTTGAGCAAACTTAGTAAGTTATATCTGATAATTAAATCAGTAGGCCCTTTATTAAAACAAACATTAGGTTTTCTTCTACATAAATGTATTTTCTTGTAGCATTTATATAACGCTGACACTACATCAGACCCTTATGACAAAGGAGCTTACAATCAACCTACAATCCTTACTGCTGGAATGCACTGGAGCTTGGCAGGTGGCCAATAACCTGGGACCTGACCTGCCATTGCTGACTTCCTCCTGAACATGCTAACTACTCGGCTGCTCTGTGCTTTACATACTTTTTTGTTAACTGACCAGGAATAGTTATGCAGTGCAGTCCGAATATTTGATCTTTAAATATGTTTCTGTTTAGTGACGTAAAAAAAGGACTGACGCTGTTAAATAAGCATGGTATCCAGGTGTCTAGCATTTGCAGGAGGAGAACTCAGCAGTAACAGTCTAAATATTTCTCAGTGCAGGTTTTATTTAACCTACCGCTATAACTGTTAGAGAAAGGCAGAAGAGCATAGCTATGCAAAACTAGAGAGAACCTACAAAGCCAAGAAAGAGATGGTCCTTTGTGGGAAACAAACCTTGGAGAACGTACAAAGCCCTGGCAGAGATGGTCCTTGGTGGGGAAAAAAATAAAAACTTATGGAGAAACTTCAAAGCCAAGAAAGAGATGGTCCTTGGGGGAAAACAAATCTAGGAGAACCTACAAAGCCCAAGCAGAGATGCTGCTTGGTGGGAAACAAACTTTAGGATAAATGCAAAGCCCAAGCAGAGAAAGTCCTTGGTGGGAAACAAACTCAGGGAGAACCTACAACGCCCAGGCAGAGAGGGTCCATGGTGGAAAACAAACCCAACGAGAACCTACAAAGTCCAAGCAGAAAGGACCCTTGGTGGGAAACAAACCCAGGGAGATCTTATAAACTCAAGCAGAGAAATTCCTTGGTGGGAAACAAACCTATGGAGAACTGCAAAGCCCAAGCAGAGAAATTCCTTGGTGGGAAACAAACCCAGGGAAACCTACGTAGCCTAAGCAGAGAAGGCCTTTTGTGGAAAACAAACCCAGGGAGAACCTACAAAGTCCAAGCAGAAGGGATACTTGGTGGGAAACAAACCCAGGGAGAAATTACAAACTAAAGCAAAAAAAAATCCTTGGTGGGAAATAAACACAGGAAGTTCAAGCAGATGGGATCCTTGGTGAGAAACAAACCCAATCAGAGAAATTACTTGGTGGAAACAAACTCAGGAGATCCTACATAGCCCAAGCAGAGAGAAAAGGTCCTTGTTGGAAAACAAACCCAGTGAGAACCTAAAAAGTACAAGCAGAGGAGGCCCTTGGTGGGAAACAAACCCAGGGAGAACCTACATAACCCAAGCAGAGAAGGCCCTTGGTGAAAAACAAACCCAGGGAGAACCTACAAAGTCCAAGCAGATGGGATACTCAGTGAGAAACAAATCCAGGCAGAACTTACAAACTGAAGCAGAGAAAATCCTTGGTGGAAAACAAACCCAGGAAGAACCTACAAAGCCAACGCAGAGAGGGTCCTTGGTGGGAAAAAAAAAACTTATGGAGATACTTCAAAGCCCAAGCAAAGAATGTCCTTGGGGGGGAAACAAATCTAGGAGAACCTACAAAGCCCAGGCAGAAATGCTGCTTGGTGGGAAACAAACCTATGGAGAACTGCAAAGCCCAAGCAGAGAAAGTCCTTGGTGGGAAACAAACTCAGGGAGAACCTACAAAGTCCAAGCAGAAAGGACCCTTGGTGGGAAACAAACCCAGGAAGATCTTATAAGCCCAAGCAGAGAAATTCATTGGTGGGAAACAAACTCAGGGAAACCTACGTAGCCTAAGCAGAGAAGGTCTTTTGTGGAAAACAAACCCAGGGAGAACCTACAAAGTCCAAGCAGAAAGCGATACTTGGTGGGAAACAAACCCAGGGATAACTTACAAACTGAAGCAGAAAAAAATCCTTGGTGGGAAATAAACATAGGAAGTCCAAGCAGAGGGGATCCTTGGTGGGAAACAAACCCAATCAGAGAAATTACTTGGTGGAAACAAACTCAGGAGATCCTACATAGCCCAAGCAGAGAAGGTCCTTGTTGGAAAACAAACCCAGTGATAACCTACAAAGTACAAGCAGAGAAGGCCCTTGGTGGGAAACAAACCCAGGGAGAACCTACATAACCCAAGCAGAGAAGGTCCTTGGTGGAAAACAAACCCAGGGAGAACCTACATAACCCAAGCAGAGAAGGTCCTTGGTGGAAAACAAACCCAGGGAGAACCTACATAACCCAAGCAGAGAAGGTCCTTGGTGGAAAACAAACCCAGGGAGAACCTACAAAGTCCAAGCAGATGGGATACTAGGTGGGAAACAAACCCAGGCAGAACTGAAGCAGAGAAATTCCTTGGTGGAAAACAAACCCAGGAAGAACCTACAAAGTCAAAGCAGAGAAGGTCCTTGGTAAGAAGAAACCCAGGGACCCAGTGCTTCAGGACAGGCAAGCAAACCACCTTATCACACCAATGCCACCAGTGTTGAATGTTATATAAAGTCATAATTTGTGTAGCGGTTTTCATTTAAAGGTCAACGTGTTACAAACCTAGTCAACTCAACTAAGCATATGACGAAAAAATATATTAGCAAGTCCAGAAGTATGAGCAACTTAAGTTATAGGGAGATCTTGATTTTTTCTGTAAAAGTCTGAGAACCAGAGATAAGGATAGCCAAAGTGATGAGCCCATCTAGACTCTTCTTGTAAAATCGGAGATCCAGCCAGTTAAAATTATAGGCAGATCCCAACTTTTCCTGGAAAAATCAAACCTAACCTCTCAAGCCTTCCTATTGGTCCTCTAAGGTGATGGGCAATATCCAGGCTGGGAAGCTTTGTATATAATATCAGTTGCCTATATCTCCAAAACCACTTATGGTTCTGGTATGCGTTTTTTAGGTGAACTCCTATATATTTTTTTATTGCATCTTCAATTTTTTATAAAGCTTTACGTTAAGCAGCTGGATGCCGTTTTAGCCATCCCAAGCCTGCAATAGACAGGCAAGGGTTAACATCTCAACCTGCCGCTGATAATTCTCGAGGAGGAAATTTATCATGCGGTAGCGGCTCTACGGGGAGCGACATGGCACTTCCTGGGTGATTCTCCTTTGTGATTAAAGACGGGGCTTGTCGGGCTTTGGTCTATCATAACGCTTTTACTGCGGCCTATTACGGCACAAATTGCTTCCCACCCACAAGAGTCTGTC
This sequence comes from Rana muscosa, assembly GCA_029206835.1. Taxonomy (NCBI): domain Eukaryota; kingdom Metazoa; phylum Chordata; class Amphibia; order Anura; family Ranidae; genus Rana; species Rana muscosa. Next base: position 314,893,590 of record CM055119.1, on the reverse strand, counting down.
TGCGCTTTTGTCACAAAGGCTAGTGGTGGCTGCGGCCCGTCGTTCTCTGCTCTGCCATACAGGATTACGGTAGATGCCGATACAGCTTGTAACCTGCAGATTTGGTTAATACTCCTCATAGCACCTTTTTCAAGGAATATTATTACCAAGACGTTCACCCCGAAAGCAATTTTTGCTGCAACTTTTGGCATTTTTACAGGCTTCTTTATTGTAAAGCATACAGAGATCTGTAGAGTCTACTAGTCTACTGGATTTTATATTAGATGGCGAGCATCTCTGCTAAAGGACTGCTAAGAGAAGGTCAACCACACCGGGGGCTGATTTACTAAAGGAGTAAAGACTGCTGACTTGGCTAAGTAAATGTTCACTTACCTAGTGAATAAAGTATAAAGGCAAAAGACAATATGTTGGATTGTCTGATGTCTGAGGTTCAAAGGCACCACATCCCTTCAAAAAGATTTCAAGAAATATATAGAAAAAGAAACAGGATTTTCAAGGTGCCAAAATAATTGTTATAAAAATATCCCAAATTTCATCAAGATAAACATATGTTTAAAAATGCCAATTTTATAAAAAAAAACATCACAGAATATCCATGCGGCTATAATACATATGCAGTAACTTCAGTTTGACATGTTTCGCCAATCACTGGCTTCCTCAGGAGACTTTTGAAATACTGCATGCAATGCCGCTACAGGTAGAAAACAATACAAAAGTAAACAAAAAGTGTATACAGTGCATCCGGAAAGTATTTACTTTTTCCACATTTTTTAAGTTACAGCCTTATTCCAAAATGAATTACCGTATATACTCGAGTATAAGCCGACCGAGTATAAGCCGAGGCACCTAATTTTACCACAAAAAAACTGGGAAAACGTATTGACTCGAGTATAAGCCTAGGGTGAGAATGCAGCAGCTACTGTAAGCGGAAAAGAGGGTCAACAATGCCCAATTGCACGCCTCACTGTGCCCATCCTCACTGTGCCCATTGCAACCTCACTGTGCCCATTGCAACCTCACTGTGCCCATTAAAACCTCACAGTGCCCATTACAACCTCACAGTGCCCATTACAACCTCACAGTGCCCATTACCTCACTGTGCCCATTACAACCTCACTGTGCCCATTACAACCTCACAGTGCCCATTACCTCACTGTGCCCATTACAACCTCACTGTGCCCATTACAACCTCACTGTGCCCATTGCAACCTCACTGTGCCCATCCTCACTGTGCCCATTGCAACCTCACTGTGCCCATCCTCACTGTGCCCATTGCAACCTCACTGTGCCCATTGCAACCTCACAGTGCCCATTACAACCTCACAGTGCCCATTACAACCTCACAGTGCCCATTACCTCACTGTGCCCATTACAACCTCACTGTGCCCATTACAACCTCACAGTGCCCATTACCTCACTGTGCCCATTACAACCTCACTGTGACCATTACAACCTCACTGTGCCCATTGCAACCTCACTGTGCCCATTACAACCTCACTGTGCCCATTACAACCTCACTGTGCCCATTACAACCTCACAGTGCCCATTACAACCTCACAGTGCCCATTACCTCACTGTGCCCATTACAACCTCACTGTGCCCATTACAACCTCACTGTGCCCATTGCAACCTCACTGTGCCCATTGCAACCTCACTGTGCCCATTGCAACCTCACTGTGCCCATTACAACCTCACTGTGCCCATTGCAACCTCACTGTGCCCATCCTCACTGTGCCCATTACAACCTCACTGTGCCCATTGCAACCTCACTGTGCCCATTGCAACCTCACTGTGCCCATTACAACCTCACTGTGCCCATTGCAGCGTACCTGAAATTCTTGACACGCTGCGCTGTGGGCGTCCATTTTTTAAAACTCGCGGCTTCCTCCTGGTCCCGTCCTGTTCCGTGATAGGCGTTTGACACTGTGTTCAGTGTTCCGCCTATCACGGATGTTCTTTCATCCTCGGACTCAGTTTCCCAGCAGACACTGTGTTCAGTGTTCCGCCAATCACGAACGTTCTTTCATCCTCGGACAAGAGATGAACACAGTGTTTGCTGGGAAACTGAGTCCGAGGATAAGAGGACCTCCGTGATAGGTGGTAGCGGAACACAGTGTCAAACGCCTATCATGGAGCGGGACGGGACCAGGAGGAAGCCGCGAGTTTTAAAAAATGGACGCCCAAGGTACACTGCAACCGAGGGGGGTATTTTCAGCCCTAAAAAAAGGGCTAAAAAACTTGGCTTATACTCGAGTATATACGGTAACTTCATCAATTTTCCTCAAAATTCTACAAACCATACCCCATAATGACAACGTCAAAGAAGTTTATTTGGAATCTTTGCAAATTTATTAAAAATAAATAACGAAAAAATCCCATCTACATAAGTATTCACAGCCTTTGCCATAACACTCAAAACTGAGCTCCACTGAAAATCCTTGAGATGTTTCTACAACTTGATTGGAGTCCACCTGTGGTAAAGTCAGTTGATTGGACATGATTTGGAAAGGCACACACCTGTCTATAGAAGGTCCCACAGTTAACCGTGCATGTCAGAGCACAAACCAAGCCATGAAGTTCAAGGAATTGTCTGTAGACCTCCGAGACAGGATTGTATGGAGGCACAGATCTGGGGAAGGGTAAAGAAACATTTCTGCAGCATTGAAGGTCCCAATGAGCACAGTGGTCTCCATCATCTGTAAATGGAAGAAGTTTGGAACCACCAGGACTCTGCCTAGATGGGGCCGCCCAGCCAAACTGAGCGATCGGGGGAGAAGGGCCTTAGTCAGGGAGGTGACCAAGAACCTGATGGTCCCTCTGACAGAGCTCCAGCGTTTCTCTGTGGAGAGAGGAGAACCTTCCAGAAGAACAACCATCTCTGCAGCACTCCACCAATCAGGCCTGTATGGGGGTGTGGCCAGACGGAAGCCCCTGCTCAGTAAAAGGCACCTGAAGGACTCTCAGACCATGAGAAACAAAATTCTCTGGTCTGATGAAACAAAGATGGAACTCTTTGGCCTGAATGGCAAGCGTCATGTCTGGAGGTAACCAGGCACCGCTCATCACCTGGCCAATACCATCCCTACAGTGAAGCATGGTGGTGGCAGCTTCATGCTGTGGGGATGTTTTTCGGTGGCAGGAACTGGGAGACTAGTCAGGATTGAGGGAAAGATGAATGCAAAAACATAGGGGTTAATTTACTAAAGGCAAACTATAGGTGGAATAAACTTTAGATTTAAGCAGTATAGGAGTAAGGCAGGTTCCCAGTGCATTGTGGGAATTTAGATTTTTTTTTGTCCTGAGTCATACTGAGTTTTAACAGGTATCATGCCGCGTACACACGATCGTTTTTAAAGCGGTGCAGCTTTTTTTTTTTTTTTTTTAAAGTCAGCACCTACTAACAGTGTAGCTGCTGACTTTTAATAAGGACACTTACCTGTCCTACTCACCCGCGATGTCGGTCCTGCCAGGCTCCCGGCTCCTCCATCCTGACTAAGGGAAACAGGCTGTAAAGCCTTACGGCTTCTCTGCCCGTTTCCTACTGCGCATGCGCCACTCGCACGCCGCTTTGTGAGTGGGCGGCTTGCCTCCTGGGATACACACAGTTCCCAGAAGGCAGCGCGCCCCATTCACAAGAAGAGGAAACGGAAGTTCTCAATCCGAGGACAAGGAAGAGGCACAGCAGAAGGCAGAATAGGGGACTTCCGTATAGCAACAGGCATTTCGGGTGAGTGTAATTATTTATTTATTTCTATTAATTTTTTCTTTTTTTTTTAGGATTTTTAACGTATTTTTTTTTTTTTTTCTGGGTGGACCTCCGCTTTAATGTCATTGAAAAAAACGGCATTTTTCTCGACGTGATTTTTCGTGTTTCCTCTCAAGCCTGCCTTGCCTACACACTATCGTGGAAAAAAACGCTCGAGCAAAGCGCGGTGACGTACAACACGTACGACGGCACTATAAAGGGGAAGTTCCGTTCGGATGGCACCACCCTTCATGTTAGTAAAGTTTGGTGAGAGACGATTCGCGCTTTTCAGCCTCGTGCTTTTCAGTCCGTTACAGCGTGACGAATGTGCTATCTCCATTACCAACGCTAGTTTTACCAGAACGAGCGCTCCCGTCTCATCACTTGATTCTGAGCATGCGCATTTTTTTTTCACGTCGTTAAAGCCCACACACGGCCGTTTTTCATGACGAGAAAAACGACGATGTAAAAAAAACCACGTGAAAAATTAGAGCACGTTCCAATTTTTTCTCGTCGTGATTCTCTGCGTTTTTCTCCTCGGGAAAAATGCTGGAAAGCCCACACACGATCATTTTTAATGACCATTTTAAAAAAAAAATCATTTTTCTCGGCATTAAAAACGATCGTGTGTACGCGGCATAAGAGAAGGAGAAGGCAGACAAATGAGCAACATAGGGCCATCAGAAAAAAAAAAAAAAAAAAACAGAGGGGTTGATTTACTGAAGGCAATTGGCTGCTGACTTCCATCATTCAATCATGTGCAAGAAAAAAATCTTTTTTTTTTTATTTTTTCTTTGTATTTTATTTTTTTCTTCCACGTGATTGGATATTCTTTGCAAAGTGAAGCTTCACCTCATTCACTAATCTCTGGAGCAACCGCCCTTGCAGAGTGCACAGTCTATTTGCCTTCAGTAACCCCCCCCCCGCGCCCCGTAGTTTAGAAGAGGCTCCATACCGGGCGGCGGCAGATCACGTATGCGGACGCGGAGCCGTCGTATGTATTTTCTGCATGTGTAATCTATATCCTACGGTAGCCGAACACAGCCTATCAGACAAGCGCTTGTCAGGATCCTCTGCCTTACAAGTCCCCCCCTCACCGTGACTTGCCTTAATGAAGTTAATTGAATTTAAGATCAATAATGGTTAATTATTGCAATTTGACGTTGGAAGATAAATGGCTCCCGGACAGCGAGATGTCCCGCAATGTGGCTTCTCCAGCACATTACGCCGGCAGAGGGATGAGGCGAGCGTTCCATTGATCCAAGTACAAGCCTATCGACCCCAACGCACTGATGAATGCCTCCACCCCCCCCACCCCCCCACCCCCCCGGGTACAAGTAGATGTAACACCAGACCGGTCTAACCCTTGTCATCGGATCTATAGGCGCTGCGGACTACAAATCTACAGATGGATGAGACCGGCCATGGAAAAAAGCCGGGGGGGGGGGTGACAATTTCTGGTTATGGTTCCAAGTCATAGGAATTAGAGAATTCCCTGCGCAATACAGAAGAATACACATACAAAAAAGCAACAAAAAAAAAATATATATATATTTAAAAATAATAGTAATAAAAAAATGTAAACAAACAAAAATATTTAAAAATAATAACAATATAAATAAAAAATAATTTAAAATAATAATAATAATAAAAATACTAATAAAGAGATAATAATAATAATATTATTTAAAAAAAAAAATAACAATAATAAAAATAAAGAATAACTCCCCCAGCTACAAGTAGATGTAACCACAGACCGGTCTAACCCTTGCCAACATAACTACAGGCGCTGCGGACTTCAAATCTACAGATGGGTGAGACCGGCCTTGGAAAAAAGCCGGGGTGACAATTTCTGGTTATGGTTCCAAGTCATCGGAATTAGAGAATTCCCTGCGCAATACAACAGAATACACATACACACGGAAAAAAAAAAAAAAGCAATAAAAATTTTAAATAAATAAAAATATTTAAAAATAATAGTAATAAAAAAATAAAAATAAACAAAATATTTAAAAATAATAATAATGATACAAATTAAAATAAATACAAATAATATTAAAGAGATGATAAAAAAAAATAAAAAAAAAAATAATAAAAATAAAGAAAAACTCCCTGGGCTACAAGTAGATGTAACACCAGACCGGTCTAACCCTTTTCATCGGATCTATAGGCACTGCGGACTACAAATCTACAGATGGATGAGACCGGCCATGGAAAAAAGCCGGGGTGACAATTTCTGGTTATGGTTCCAAGTCATCGGAATTAGAGAATTCCCTGCGCAATACAGAAGAATACACATACAAAAAAGCAACAAAAAATATATATATATATATATATATATATATATATATATATATATATTTAAAAATAATAGTAACAAAATAATTAAAACAAACAAAAATATTTAAAAATAATAATAGCAATAAAAAAAAATATATAAATATTTTTTTTTAAAATAATAATATTTAAAAACAAGAAATTAAAATAATAATAAAAATAAAAAATACCGCCCCCAGCTACAAGTAGATGTAACCACAGATAAAAATTTTAATAAATAAAAATAATAATAAAGAAATGATTAAAAAAAAATAATAATAATAAAAATAAAGAAAAACTCCCCAGGCTACACCAGACAGGTCTAACCCTTGCCAACCTAACTACAGGCGCTGCGGACTGCAAATCTACAGATGGATGAGACCGGCCTTGGAAAAAGCCGGGGGTGACAATTTCTGGTTATGATTCCAAGTCATTGGAATTAGAGAATTCCCTGTGCAATACAACAGAATACACATACACACAAAAAAAAGCAATAAAAATTTAAAATAAAAATAATATTTAAAAATAATAGTAATAAAAAATAAACAAAATATTTAAAAATAATAATAATGAAAAAATTACACAAGTAGTAACACCAGACCGGTTTAATCCTTGTCATCGGATCTATAGGCGCTGCGGACTACAAATATACAGATGGATTAGGCCGGCCTTGGAAAAAGCCAGGGTGACAATTTCTGTTTATGATTCCAGTCATCGGAATTAGAGAATTCCCTGCGCAATACAACAGAATACACATACACACGAAAAAAAAAGCAATAAAAATTTTAAATAAATAAAAATATTTAAAAATAATAGTAATAAAAAAATAAAAATAAACAAAATATTTAAAAATAATAATAATGATACAAATTAAAATAAATACAAATAATATTAAAGAAATGATAAAAAAAAAAAAAAGAAATAATAATAAAAATAAAGAAAAACTCCCCAGGCTAGAAGTAGATGTAACACCAGACCGGTCTAACCCTTGTCATCGGATCTATAGGCACTGCGGACTACAAATATACAGATGGATGAGACCGGCCTTGGAAAAAGCCGGGGTGACAATTTCTGGTTATGATTCCAAGTCATAGGAATTAGAGAATACACAGCAGAATACACATACACACGCAAAAAAAAAAAAAAAAAATATTTTAAATTAATAGTAACAAAAAATAAAAATAAACGAAAATATAAAAAATAAATAATAATAATAATATAAAAATAAATAAAAATAATATCAAAAATAAGGAAATATAAAAAATAAATAAATACAAATACAGTAATTAAAACTTATAATAAAAAAAATAAATAATTAAAAAATACAAATAAATAAAAATAATAATAAAAATAAAGAAATAATAACAAAAAAAAGGAAATGGATACAAGAAACTGTAATTGCATAATGTAAGTTGGCCCATCAGGGAGACACGGCTTTGTCACCCTATCCCAGGAAGTGCCTGAACAAGGACCTTCATGGCAGGATCACCAGGGACCATTTTAAAGATGAACTCCAAGATAAGTAAATATTGCCGAGATACATTCATCATGTGGATCCTTCCTTTAATCTTGGTGTGCCTTGTGTATTTCTTCAGCAGCACCGGGAGACGGCCTGTGTACAGTAGAACTCCCACTGGGAGAGGGAGAAACTGAACAAGCAGCCAGTCTGTACTACAGAACTCACACTGGGAGAAGGTGAACCTGCACAAGACGCCAGTCTGTACAGTAGAGCTCACACTGAGAGAGGGAGAAACAGCACAAGGAGATGGTCTGTACAGAAGAGCTTACACTGGGAGAGGGAGAAGCTGTACAGAACGCCAGTCTGTAAATTAGAGCTCATACTAAGAGAGAGAGAGAGAGAGAGAGAGAAGCAGCACAAGGAGGCAGTCTATACAGCAGAGCTCACACTAAGAGAGAGAGAGAGAGAGAGAGAGAAGCAGCACAAGGAGGCAGTCTATACAGCAGAGCTCACACTAGGAGAGGGAGAGAGAGAAGCAGCACAAGGAGGCAGTCTATACAGCAGAGCTCACACTAGGAGAGGGAGAGAGAGAAGCAGCACAAGGAGGCAGTCTATACAGCAGAGCTCACACTAGGAGAGGGAGAGAGAGAAGCAGCACAAGGAGGCAGTCTATACAGCAGAGCTCACACTAGGAGAGGGAGAGAGAGAAGCAGCACAAGGAGGCAGTCTATACAGCAGAGCTCACACTAGGAGAGGGAGACAGAGAAGCAGCACAAGGAGGCAGTCTATACAGCAGAGCTCACACTAGGAGAGGGAGGAGCAGCACATAGAGACAGTCAGTTGTGCTGCTGTACAGGGAGCATGCTGATAAGAGGAGAGAGCAGAGTAATCACTGTGACTTTATCCCTGTGCTCTCCTTTCACTCTCTAGTTATTATGGTCTGGGGGGGGGGGACCTGTAAGTGAAAAGGAAAGTGCAATAAATTTTGATCAGTTCCCCCGATCATATATAAATTGTCCATAGTATGTGAGGAAGGGGCCTTAGATTGTAAGCTCCTTGGGGACAGGGACTGGGGTGACTGTGCGATGCGTATATTATCAGCGCTCTAGGAATGCCTGTAATAAATAATCAAGCGGAAGGAAATGATTGGCTGAATGCTGAGTTGGCCGATCTCCATCAGGAGACAGGAGCCCTTTATAGAGGGAGGCCCCTTCCTTCACATGATAGGTTACTGCAGGTCATGTGATCTAAAAACAAAACCGCAACAGTTGCAATTCTTTTTACTTCTCACTATTCACATCGTCCAACGATCTCTCCCACGTTCACTCAAATACAAATACAAAAAGAAAGAAGGTAAAACGGATCGCATCTCGCTGACAACATGAAGGTCCCGCCGGCGCAGCCCCCCCCGCCGGCGCAGCCCCCCCCCTGCTGGTGCAGACCCCCCGCCGGCGCAGCCCCCCCGCCAGCGCAGCCCCCCCGCCGGCGCAGCCCCCCCCCGCCAGCGCAGCCTCCCCCCGCCGGCGCAGACCCCCCCGCGCCGGCGCAAACCCCCCCGCCGGCGCAGCCGCCAGCGCAGCCCCCCCCCCGCGCCGGCGCAGACCCCCCCCCCCGCCGGCGCAGCCCCCCCCACCAGCGCAGCCCCCCCCGCCGGCGCAGCCCCCCTGCTGGCGCAGACCCCCCGCGCCGGCGCAGACCCCCCCGCCAGCGCAGCCCCCCGCCAGCGCAGCCTCCCCCGCCAGCGCAAACCCCCCCCGCCGGCGCAGCCGCCAGCGCAGCCCCCCCCGCGCCGGCGCAGCCCCTCCCCGCCGGCGCAGCCCCCCCGCCAGCGCAGCCCCCCCCGCCGGCGCAGACCCCCCCGCCAGCGCAGCCTCCCCCCGCCGACGCAGACCCCCCCGCGCCGGCGCAAACCCCCCCCGCCGGCGCAGCCGCCAGCGCAGCGCCCCCCCGCCGGCGCAGCCCCCCCCGCCAGCGCAGCCTCCCCCCCGCCGGCGCAGACCGAGGGGTGGGTGAGGGGTGGGTGACGGCGTATTTACATTAAACAACGCACGCCGGCTGCTGAAACCTTTAATGGAAGACTGAAAATCGGGGAATCGGCGCCAACTCTGGAGAACCGTCACAGGGACAAATATCAACCGGGACCCGCGCTTTATCGTTCATCGAAACGCCCGTACAAACCTTCCGATTATCAGAAACGAAAAAAATAAATAATAAAAAAAGAGGGGGGGGGGACCACAGACGAAGATTTAAGCTGACCGTACGCTGGTAGAACTTTGTTCAAAATGTTTGATTTTTAAGAACATTCTTTTGATTTTCTAATCATTAGTGGGATCGAGTTGGCGTTCATTTTTTTTTTTTTTTTATCGCAGTGATGAGATATTTGAAGGAGCCAGGTAGAAAAAAAATAAAAAATCTCGAACGAACACATTTCTATGAGTGCTTTGGTCCCTGAAGAGTGATCTGCATTCAGATCGTTCTTCAGAGGGCATTTGGAGGAGGAGGAGGCGATACAATGCCTCCTGCTTTTTGTTTGAACCCTTGAACCCCCACACCAGCCGCTCCGCAGCCATGTGCGTTGCATGCGGTTTCTGGGGCATTTGCAGAGGGTCCCCACTCACTTGAGTCGGTCGCGATCAGTGGGCGTAGGGCACGCCGAAAGCAACGGTGGGGGGGGGGGGGGGGTGTGTAGTTTCTTCCATGGCCACAAATCAAAGCATCGCCGCCACAGCATTGTGTACAGCTGGTGGTGGTGAGGGGGGGGGGGGGGGGGCGTAAAACCACAGCTCAACTGCTGAGTCCCCCCCCTTCCCCCAACCACTAGTGTGAATGAGCCCCAGTGGTGAGTGTGGTTTTCATATGGGAAAATTACCTTCATTACAAATTTGAATGTTGAAGGCAAATTAAAGGGGAGGTTCCGCTAAAATTATTTTTTTTAAAAGTCAGCAGCTGCAGTATTTGAATCTGCTGGCTTTTAAAAAAAAAATTTCGGCGGAACCTCCCCTTTAATTTGCCTTCAACATTCAAATTTGTAATCTTTTTAAAAATGGACACTTACCTGTCCAGCGCGCCCGCGATGTTGGGGCAGTCGCTCGGTCCTCGGATGCTGCCACTGCCATTCTCGGTGAGGGAATCAGGAAGTGGAGCCTTGCGGCTTCACTGCCCGGTTCCCTACTGCGCATGCGCGAGTAGCGTGGCGCGCCGTCACTGGTCCCCGCTCTCTCCCGGGAACAGTGTGTTTCCCAGAAGACAGCAGGGGGGGGGTTGACGTGAAGGGGCGTGACTTCCGCGGGAGTCAATACCCGGAAGTGGTGCAAATACCTGTCTTAGACAGGTATCTGCACCCCCCCTCCCCCCTGAAAGGTGCCGAATGTGACACCGGAGGGGGGGGTGAGGGTTTCCGAAAAGCGGATGTTCCATTTGTGGGTGGAACTCCGCATTAAATGACACAAGACAGAGGGCAGGGACCCAGGGGGAAGTCTCAATGCACTGTGCTCCGCCCTCTGCCCTCCCCTGAGCAGCTCTGCCCATGAGGATTTTCGGGAATGCCCTGGAAAATAAAGGAGGGTTATCGGCCAGCGCTAAAGGCATCCAGCAGAAAGAGGGAGCGCAATAGGAGAGGCAGTGATGGAAGAGCGGAGGGTGGTGTTAACCACATGTCCTACTTTTAACTCTGGGTCACATGTGTCAAACACAAGCCCCCCCCCCCCCCCAGGCCATTTCATGTGGCCCTTGCACTTCTCCTGCAGCTGCCAAAACCGCCTCATCTAGGAAGCTGTAAATTGTAGGGTGTACTGGCCAATTTGTCCGTATTCAATGGTGCAAAAATCAACTACCTATGATTTAAACTTTCAGTATATACTCGAGTATAAGCCGACCCGAATATAAGCCGAGGCACCTCATTTTACCACAAAAAACTGGGAAAACTTATTGACTCGAGTATAAGCCTAGGGTGTCCATATGCATGCCTCACTGTGCCTCACTGTGCCCATGCCTCACTGTGCCTCACTGTGTCCATGACTAGACTGACGTTTAACATGGGAGTCTATGGAAGGGGTGCCCAGATTTGAAAAATCGGTGCTCCCCGGCCGTAGGTCCCCCAGACAACAAACATTTCTCACTTGTAGAGGAGAAATGGGGCTACATGTGCGCCAAGTTCTGGGTTCAGAGGACCTACGACCGGCCGGTACCGGGTCCCCAAAATCACCAGAGAAATGACCGTTTAACATGGGAGTCTATGGAAGGGGTGCCCGGCTTTAAAAAAATCGGTGCTCCCCGGCCGTAGGTCCCGCCGACAACAAACTTTGCACACTTATAGAGGAAGAGCGGGGCTACATGTGTGACAAGTCAGGGGACTTATGGTCAGCCGGTACCGGGTCCCCAAATTCCGGGAGATCAGGTGCAAAAGGTGACTCGAGTATAAGCCGAGGGGGGAATTTTCAGCACAAAAAAATGTGCTGAAAAACTCGGCTTATACTCGAGTATATACGGTATCCTTCTTTTTCAGCTCCAAAGTGAACATGGCAGCACCTCCAGAAAAATTCAATATGGAAGAGCATTGGACCATAATCAAGTTCCTGTTTCTCCAAGGGAAAGGTCCCTGAGGAAATGTCACAAACTTTGGGTGACGGTGGCCCTTCAAATGCAACAGTTAAACGTTGGGTTGTCAATTGTAAAACTGGCCATCTCGGTTGTTGAAAGTGAGAACCCCAGAGGAAGGGCCTGTTTCTGTCTCTGTGCCTGCAAATGTGAAAGTCATCCATGACCTGATCATAGAGGACCGCCGAGTATCAGCCAAAAGTATTGCTACATATCTGGGAATATCACGTGAGAGACTTGGTGCCGTTTATCCACAGCGACTTGGAAATGAGAAGGCTTGCAGCAAAGTGGATCCCAAAACGTTTGACAACCGAACAAAAGAGGAAACGTGTGGAGACATCGGTGGCTGTTTTAGAACATTTTGCAAGTAATGAGTCAGATTTCCTGGAAAAACTGGTATCTGGTGATGTTCTACATCAGGGGTCTCCAAACTGCTGCGGCCCGAGGTCCAGATGTTGCCCTTTGCTAGCCTTTTTCCGACCCTCGGGGCGCTACTTTAACTGGTAATTGCGTGGTCATGCAATGCTGTACCCAAATTCCTCCCACTGGCAATGGGGCACTATGTCTTCCACTGACACCAGCAATGGGGCACTATGTCTTCCACTGACACCAGCAATGGGGCACTATGTCTTCCACTGACACCAGCAATGGGGCACTATGTCTTCCACTGACACCAGCAATGGGGCACTATGTCTTCAGCCCCGTACAAACTGCTGGGAGAGCTTTTTGCCAAGAAAACCGGTTGTGTGTATGGTTTCTCGTCGGGAAAACTGCCGGGAATCTCGACGAGAAAAATAGAGAACCTGCTCTCTATTTTCTCGTCGGGATTCTCGTCGGCCTGTTTCCCAACGAGAAAACCGTGAGTGTGTATGCTTACCCGTCCATGGTAAACCCGCGCATTCTCGAAAAGACTTTGACGCATGAGCGGTAGCATACAAGGGTAGTGTAGGGTGTAGCAAGATGGCGGCGACGGCATCAAATGTGATGAGCGCAAGCTCGTTGTAGTCGATGACGTCACCGCGTTCTTGCCATTCAAAAGATCATGGATTTTGTAACCACTTTTTTTATCTACAGTAAAACCTTGGTTTGAGAGTAACTTGGTTTGAGAGCGTTTTGCAAGACAAGCACATTTTTTAAATACATTTTTACTTGATATACAAGCGATGTCTTGATATACAAGTAGCGTCATGTCACCACTGAGTATAAAAGAGAAGAGAGGTGCCGCTAAGTGTAGCAATATGGTTACATTTAATGAAGGTACAACATTTAGCAACATATTGCTACACTTAGAGGCGCCTCTCTTCTCTTTTATACTCTGGAACTCCTGATGGATTTTGCTTCTAATCCCCTTGTGGAGGCTTCCATTTGTGGATGGACATTTTATGGTTACACAACCTATCACATTGCTATAATCTTTTTATATGGACTATAAACTGAAGGATTTATGAATAAATGGTCGTGGAACGAATCATTTGCGTTTCCATTATTTCTTATGGGGAAATTTGCTTTGATATACAAGTGCTTTGGATTACAAGCATGTTTCTGGAACGAATTATGCTCACAATCCAAGGTTTTACTTGCATTACTATTAGGGGCTTTCCAGTCATACTTTTTATTCCTGTAAGCACTATATTGGTCATGCTGTTCATTCTATTAATTTGTCATATTATCTGATTACACGAATACTGAATTCGTTTTGGACGAGCATGTATTTATACCATAGGTTACACATTTTATATTATGCGTTATGTTAAACGGTTTTAATTATAAATTACATTTACTGATCACTGATTTATACTCCAATGCCGCATGCACACGATCGGAAATTCCGACAAGAAAACCGTGGATTTTTTTTCCGACGGAATTTCGGCTCAAACTTGTGTTGCACGCACACGGTCACACAAATCTTGTCGGAAATCCTGAAAGTCAAGAACGCGGTGACGTACAAGACGTACGACGAGCCGAGATCAATGAAGTTCAATAGGCAGTTTGGCTCTTCTGCTTGATTCTGAGCATGCGTGTTTTTTTTTTTGTGCGTCGGAATTGCATACAGGCGATAGGAACTTTTTCCGTCTGAAAAATAGAGAACCTGCTTTCAATCTTTTGTTGGCGGAAATTCCGACAGCAAAAGTCCGATGGAGCCTACAGACGGTCGGAATTTCCCACCAAAAGCTCACATCTGACTTTTCTTGTTGGAATTTCCGATCGTGTGTATGCGGCATTAATCGGGTATAATCCTTAAAGCGGAGTTCCACCCAAATTTGGAACTTCCGCTTTATCCACTCCTCGCCCCCTTACATGCCACATTTGGCATGTCATTCTCTTTTTGGGGGGGGGGGGGGGAGTGGGGGCTTCAGTAGGAGTGGGACTTCCTGTCCCACTTCCTCCTTCCACCCTGGGGTCGCCTAGGCGATACGTCATATCGCCTTGTGGCGGCCCCTCCCTGTAGGCGATCACCTGGAACGTGACAGGTCCCAGGCGATCGCCTGTCCACTCAAAGAGCGCTGCACCGTTCGCGCATGCGCAGTGAGTGCCCGGCCGTGAAGCCGAAAGCTGTCACGGCCGGGTGCCCACACAATGAATGGAGGCGCCGGCGGAGAAGAGGGGGAGAGGAGCGGAGCTCCGGGTGGCACATCGCTGGACAGTGGAACAGGTAAGTGCATGTTTATTAAAAGCCAGCAGCTACACTTTTTGTAGCTGCTGACAGAGGCGGCTCTCTAATTAGGCAAATTAGGCGGTCGCCTAAGGCCTCGCACTCACAGGGGCCTTGCGGCTGCCTAATTTGCCTGTGATCAATACTAATGTTGGCGTCATCGGATCTCTCTATTACCCCTCTCTCTTTCTCACCTCCCCCTCTCTCTCCCCCCTCTTGCATTGGCTGAATATGTCTGGTGAGTGAGGAGGATGCCCTGGTAGTGGTGCTGATCACCTGTGTGCTAGATCCGTGCATTTTCTGCAGCCATTTTTCTTGCTTGAATTATTTTTCCCATTATGGGTGTGAGTGGGGCCTCATGTCTAAGTTTTGCCTAAGGCCTCACAAAGCCTAGAGCCTCCTCTGGCTGCTGACTTTTAATAAACATAAAAAAAGGCTGGAACCCCCCCCCCCCCCCCTTTAATATTTTATCTTCATTATTCCAGTATTATTTTATCCAACTGCTCGGAAACACTACAGTTATGACCGAAAACAGTGGTTGGCTGGTTTGTTTTTTTCCAGCCTTGGTTTGAAACAGGAGTAAAGGAGATAAGAAGATGTAAGTGCCCTAGATTCCCGTCCCTTTTTGAAAAAGTAAATATAGCTGAAGAGTTCTTTCTTTCTCTTCACATCCTGACCCCAAAGACACTACAATAAAGAGAAAGTATAAAGCAAAAGGTAAATTCCCTCTTTAGAGAGATGCCACCAGAACACCGGTCCCAATATGAAGATTTCCATTCATCTCCTGTCCCGAGAGGGTGATTCTGCCCAGAGGGGACACAGGAGGTTCTGTGGCCAATTCTATCCAAAACTCAAACATTTTTCAGTTGCATGTGGACTGTATATTCATTCTAGGGCCGAAACAACTAATCGATTAATCGACAACTAATCGATTATGAAATTAATCGATTACAATTTTCATAATCGATTAATCGGGCCAGTAACATAATGAGGTTAAAAATAAACTAAAAATTAACCCTTTATAGTACAAAAAGAGCAAATTTCTACTGTAAATATTACTTTCACTGTCCCACAGTAAAATATGAACCCCCTTACAGCGATTATTTGCTCTTTTTGTACTAATTTAATTTTTTTTAACCCCATTATGTTACTAAACATCTCAGGCCCGGGTCACACCTCCGTGTTTTTTTTGGTGCTTTTTGCAGAAACACACTACAGTTCATTTACATGGTTTCCTATGGGACACGTTCACATCCATGATTTTTTCAGCTGCTGTGTATTTGGAAAGGGCAAGGACTTTATTTTAACGCAAAACGGTGCCATTTTGTTTTTTTGGTTTAATATACTTCAATGGAGAAGCTGCAGAAAAGCATGTAATGCGTTTTTTTGCGGCAATTTGTGTTTTGTAATCTGCCCAACAACAAATTGGCCCAAAAATTTTTAAAAAATGCCAAAAATTACCCTTTTTTTACGGTTATTAACCGATTAGTCGATTAATCGAAACAATAATCGGCCAACTAATCGATTATGAAAATAAATTGTTAGTTGCAGCCCTAATTCATTCCACTCCCACCAATACCACCAGCAAGTCAAGTTGTGGTTAGTTCAAGAGTCCAGCACATTGACCTGTATACAGTATATAGTAGTTGCACAATTCATTTACAACATACTGTACAAGAGCCAAAATATAAAGCAGACCTGGACGTCAAGCAGCTCATGTTCATGAGGTTTTCAGAAGATCTTCTGCCTGCCCATCTATCCCATCAACAAATCTTCTGCAAAAAAACTTTAATACGCAACTTCAAATGTTTTATCCCAGAGGAACCCTTGAAATTATCATCAGGTCTCAGAAATCCTTGCTAAAACCAATTCACCAGTGGTTACATGGAAAATGTCCCCTACCCTGGTGGCCAATGGTTGCTGGTCTACAGTGGTGTTCAGAATGCCCCCCTTTCATTTTTGGAATTAACACTTGTAGCAGAACCTCACTCTCCATCTTGGTTACAGTGAATGGCTTGTGTCTAGGGGTACCTGGAAGAGGAGAGTGCAGGAACACTACGCCAAGCTCTCCCCTCATGTGTATAGGAGGGTTGAGCAAAGTTACTTGAATTACCTCCCGGGTCTGTCCACTGCATACGAAGCTTTGTTGTTCCCTGGAAGCGTGTCTGCCAATAATAGAGCCCCACACCAATCAAAAGTCCAACACTCCTTTATTTCTCGTAACACAATCAGTTGAACTTCCATTAACAACGAACATGGGGGTGTGGGAACAAGTAGGCCCAGGCACAACTGTACTCTCCTATTCCTTTTTAGCGAATAGGCCTGGCGCACGGTCTCTGCCACCGACCGTGAGTTTTGGTCGCTGCCACCGACCGGATGAACTGTTGAGGCCCCTGCCACAGGCCTAATTGCAGGCCTCTGCCACTGACCTGAGTGAATTAGCTGGACCGCTGCCACCGGTCATTGAACGTGGACTGAACTTCCTCTTTGAACTTGGCCCCTGTTTGGGAAACATATCCCTCTGGGCGGTCTCCAGAGGTTCACCCGGCACTGGCAATCTGCTGCACCAGGTCTTCGGGTGAGTCCCTCCTCCGGTCCCTTATGCCTCTGGATTCGGGAGCCCCACTCCCGGGGCCCCCTAGGATGATCCCTCCCTCGCGGGACCCAGCGGAAGGTACTGGGCCCCAGGCCTCCGGCTGAGTACCTCACCCCAGACTGAAGGTGTCTGGGGTGGAACACGAACTCCAGGTGTCCAGGCCTAGGCCGCCTGGACACCGACCGCAACCACAGCCCTCAGGCTAAAGGTGCCTGGGACTCGAACCTTGTGGCGAAGATGTCCGCTCCCTTTATACCCTCTCCCAGGATGCACGGCGGGTTCCCCGCCCCGCCGTACAACCGCTGCGAGAGGTCACAAAGGGTACGGCACTGCAGCAATGGTTCGACCCCGGCCCAAAGTGACAGCGCCACCTGCTGGGCTGCAGGGAACTATGCATCACTGGTGTCCTCACCAGTTTAAAAAGTACATACCCGCTACACACTCTATAGCAGACTTCCTAACTTTTCAGATGTTTCACCCCAAAAGAACCTCTAAAATGATTTTCAAGTCTTGGGGAACCAAAAACAATTAATTGGTTTAATTGGTTCATTTAATTACCGTATATACTCGAGTATAAGCCGAGTTTTCCAGCACATTTTTTCGTGCTGAAAATGCCCCCCTCAGCTTTTACTCGAGTCACCATTTTTGCGCCTGAGCTCCCGGATTTTGGGGACCCGGTACCGGCCGGCCGTAGGTCCTCTGGGCCCCAAACGTGGCACACATGTAGCCCCACTCTTCCTCTACAAGGCGGTTCTTTTGAATTGCTGTCTGTTTGCACGGCTTGACAAGAAATGCTTGCCAGGAATCTCGTCAGGAAAACCGACGTTTTTTTTCCTGACGGGATTCCCGCCCGTGTGTACAGGGCTTAACTCAAGTCAACAAACGGAAGCCTCCTGGTCCAGGAAGTGGAGAAGCACATTTTCAATATTGACCGGAGTGCACCTTTAATAAGTGACGGTTGCATTCGGCTCGGAGCGCTTTCAATAAGTCCTCCCCCCCAAGTAAACAGAAGAATGAGATTTATCATTCATATTGTAGCTTCGCCGAAAAACACAGGTTGACCTCTAAGCAGCTGACATATGCAAGGCAAGGATATTTGTTTTAGTAAACCTTCAAAAGACCTCTGCTCAAATATTTTCTTAGCGCTTCAGACAAATATGCCGTATGATCTATTTGCGCTGACAGCGGGGAGCAGGAATCGCGTACTACGCCTCAAATCGCCATTTTGCCTAAGCACATTTATACACACTGAGCTCCTGCGGACCCCGCTAGGCCAACTGCAGATTTCCCCCCTTTTATTATCTGCTGCTGTAGCAGTTATAACATAAAAGGAAAAATTGATTTATTTCCAAGTCCTGACGATAGGAGCAACGGTACTAAAAATTGCTGCTGCAACAAGAGACGACATGCTTTATAAAACAGAACTTTACTCATTTTTGTAAGCCCCGCCCCCCCCCCGTCTTCCCTCTTACACATTAGTTAAAAAAAACTATTTTAAGAAGTGAAAACTGTTTATTTAAAAAAAAAAATTAATTTCTATGTCCTGGTATAGACCAAGATGACGTCTCGGCCCACCTGTGGGTCTCTGCCAGCAACATTCTACAAAGTGGCTCCTGGGATACGTGACGTAGTATCCTAGAAACCATTTCCGAGATAACAGGCATGTGCTGTCCATCCGTAAGAGGATTGCCAGAGTACTGGAAGAGAGCCTGGGGCACGTTTACACATGTGCAGACATGCTGCAGGATTTCTGCCAGGTCCCATAAACCCAGTCGTCCCACTGACCACCAATGTAAGGGCCATTCTTCCCACTGACCACCAATGTAAAGGGCCATTCTTCCCGCTGATCACCAATGTAAGGAACATTCTTCTCACTGATCACCAATGTAAGGAACATTCTTCCCACTGATCACCAATGTAAGGAACATTCTTCCCACTGATCACCAATGTAAGGGACATTCTTCCCACTGATCACCAATGTAAGGAACATTCTTCCCACTGATCACCAATGTAAGGAACATTCTTCTCACTGATCACCAATGTAAGGAACATTCTTCTCACTGATCACCAATGTAAGGAACATTCTTCCCACTGATCACCAATGTAAGGAACATTCTTCCCACTGATCACCAATGTAAGGAACATTCTTCCCACTGATCACCAATGTAAGGGACATTCTTCCCACTGATCACCAATGTAAGGGACATTCTTCTCACTGATCACCAATGTAAGGAACATTCTTCTCACTGATCACCAATGTAAGGAACATTCTTCCCACTGATCACCAATGTAAAGGGCCATTCTTCCCGCTGATCACCAATGTAAGGAACATTCTTCCCACTGATCACCAATGTAAGGGACATTCTTCCCACTGATCACCAATGTAAGGAGCATTCTTCCCACTGATCACCAATGTAAGGAACATTCTTCTCACTGATCACCAATGTAAGGGACATTCTTCCCACTGATCACCAATGTAAGGGACATTCTTCTCACTGATCACCAATGTAAGGAACATTCTTCCCACTGATCACCAATGTAAGGAACATTCTTCTCACTGATCACCAATGTAAGGAGCATTCTTCTCACTGATCACCAATGTAAGGAACATTCTTCCCACTGATCACCAATGTAAGGAACATTCTTCTCACTGATCACCAATGTAAGGAACATTCTTCCCACTGACCACCAATGTAAGGGACATTCTTCTCACTGACCACCAATGTAAGGAGCATTCTTCCCACTGACCACCAATGTAAGGAACATTCTTCCCACTGATCACCAATGTAAGGAGCATTCTTCTCACTGATCACCAATGTAAGGAGCATTCTTCCCACTGACCACCAATGTAAGGGACATTCTTCTCACTGATCACCAATGTAAGGAGCATTCTTCTCACTGATCACCAATGTAAGGAGCATTCTTCCCACTGATCACCAATGTAAGGAACATTCTTCTCACTGATCACCAATGTAAGGAACATTCTTCCCACTGATCACCAATGTAAGGGACATTCTTCTCACTGATCACCAATGTAAGGGACATTCTTCTCACTGATCACCAATGTAAGGGACATTCTTCTCACTGATCACCAATGTAAGGGACATTCTTCTCACTGATCACCAATGTAAGGGACATTCTTCCCACTGATCACCAATGTAAGGGACATTCTTCCCACTGACCACCAATGTAAGGAGCATTCTTCCCACTGATCACCAATGTAAGGAACATTCTTCCCACTGACCACCAATGTAAGGAACATTCTTCTCACTGATCACCAATGTAAGGAACATTCTTCCCACTGATCACCAATGTAAGGAACATTCTTCCCACTGATCACCAATGTAAGGGGCATTCTTCCCACTGATCACCAATGTAAGGAGCATTCTTCTCACTGATCACCAATGTAAGGGGCATTCTTCCCACTGATCACCAATGTAAGGAACATTCTTCTCACTGATCACCAATGTAAGGAACATTCTTCCCACTGATCACCAATGTAAGGAACATTCTTCCCACTGATCACCAATGTAAGGAACTTTCTTCCCACTGATCACCAATGTAAGGAACATTCTTCCCACTGATCACCAATGTAAGGAACATTCTTCCCACTGATCACCAATGTAAGGAGCATTCTTCCCACTGATCACCAATGTAAGGAGCATTCTTCTCACTGATCACCAATGTAAGGAACATTCTTCCCACTGATCACCAATGTAAGGAACATTCTTCTCACTGACCACCAATGTAAGGAACATTCTTCCCACTGATCACCAATGTAAGGAACATTCTTCCCACTGATCACCAATGTAAGGAACTTTCTTCCCACTGATCACCAATGTAAGGAGCATTCTTCCCACTGATCACCAATGTAAGGAACATTCTTCCCACTGACCACCAATGTAAGGAACATTCTTCCCACTGATCACCAATGTAAGGAACATTCTTCCCACTGATCACCAATGTAAGGAACATTCTTCTCACTGATCACCAATGTAAGGGACATTCTTCTCACTGATCACCAATGTAAGGGACATTCTTCCCACTGATCACCAATGTAAGGGACATTCTTCTCACTGATCACCAATGTAAGGGACATTCTTCTCACTGATCACCAATGTAAGGGACATTCTTCCCACTGATCACCAATGTAAGGAACATTCTTCCCACTGATCACCAATGTAAGGAACATTCTTCCCACTGATCACCAATGTAAGGGACATTCTTCCCACTGATCACCAATGTAAGGGACATTCTTCCCACTGATCACCAATGTAAGGAACATTCTTCCCACTGATCACCAATGTAAGGAACATTCTTCCCACTGATCACCAATGTAAGGGGCATTCTTCCCACTGATCACCAATGTAAGGAGCATTCTTCTCACTGATCACCAATGTAAGGGGCATTCTTCCCACTGATCACCAATGTAAGGAACATTCTTCTCACTGATCACCAATGTAAGGAACATTCTTCCCACTGATCACCAATGTAAGGAACATTCTTCCCACTGATCACCAATGTAAGGAACTTTCTTCCCACTGATCACCAATGTAAGGAACATTCTTCCCACTGATCACCAATGTAAGGAACATTCTTCCCACTGATCACCAATGTAAGGAGCATTCTTCCCACTGATCACCAATGTAAGGAACATTCTTCTCACTGATCACCAATGTAAGGAACATTCTTCCCACTGATCACCAATGTAAGGAACATTCTTCTCACTGACCACCAATGTAAGGAACATTCTTCCCACTGATCACCAATGTAAGGAACATTCTTCCCACTGATCACCAATGTAAGGAACTTTCTTCCCACTGATCACCAATGTAAGGAGCATTCTTCCCACTGATCACCAATGTAAGGAACATTCTTCCCACTGACCACCAATGTAAGGAACATTCTTCCCACTGATCACCAATGTAAGGAACATTCTTCCCACTGATCACCAATGTAAGGAACATTCTTCTCACTGATCACCAATGTAAGGGACATTCTTCTCACTGATCACCAATGTAAGGGACATTCTTCCCACTGATCACCAATGTAAGGGACATTCTTCTCACTGATCACCAATGTAAGGGACATTCTTCTCACTGATCACCAATGTAAGGGACATTCTTCCCACTGATCACCAATGTAAGGAACATTCTTCCCACTGATCACCAATGTAAGGAACATTCTTCCCACTGATCACCAATGTAAGGGACATTCTTCCCACTGATCACCAATGTAAGGGACATTCTTCCCACTGATCACCAATGTAAGGAACATTCTTCCCACTGATCACCAATGTAAGGAACATTCTTCCCACTGATCACCAATGTAAGGAGCATTCTTCTCACTGATCACCAATGTAAGGGGCATTCTTCCCACTGATCACCAATGTAAGGAACATTCTTCTCACTGATCACCAATGTAAGGAACATTCTTCCCACTGATCACCAATGTAAGGAACATTCTTCCCACTGATCACCAATGTAAGGAACTTTCTTCCCACTGATCACCAATGTAAGGAACATTCTTCCCACTGATCACCAATGTAAGGAGCATTCTTCCCACTGATCACCAATGTAAGGAACATTCTTCTCACTGATCACCAATGTAAGGAACATTCTTCCCACTGATCACCAATGTAAGGAACATTCTTCTCACTGATCACCAATGTAAGGAACATTCTTCCCACTGACCACCAATGTAAGGAACATTCTTCCCACTGATCACCAATGTAAGGAACATTCTTCCCACTGATCACCAATGTAAGGAACATTCTTCTCACTGATCACCAATGTAAGGGACATTCTTCTCACTGATCACCAATGTAAGGGACATTCTTCCCACTGATCACCAATGTAAGGGACATTCTTCCCACTGATCACCAATGTAAGAAACATTCTTCCCACTGATCACCAATGTAAGGGACATTCTTCCCACTGATCACCAATGTAAGGAACATTCTTCCCACTGATCACCAATGTAAGGAACATTCTTCTCACTGACCACCAATGTAAGGAACATTCTTCTCACTGATCACCAATGTAAGGAACTTTCTTCCCACTGATCACCAATGTAAGAAACATTCTTCCCACTGATCACCAATGTAAGGGACATTCTTCCCACTGATCACCAATGTAAGGAACATTCTTCCCACTGATCACCAATGTAAGGGACATTCTTCTCACTGATCACCAATGTAAGGAACATTCTTCCCACTGACCACCAATGTAAGGAACATTCTTCCCACTGATCACCAATGTAAGGGACATTCTTCTCACTGATCACCAATGTAAGGGACATTCTTCCCACTGACCACCAATGTAAGGGACATTCTTCTCACTGATCACCAATGTAAGGGACATTCTTCCCACTGATCACCAATGTAAGGAACATTCTTCCCACTGACCACCAATGTAAGGGACATTCTTCTCACTGATCACCAATGTAAGGGACATTCTTCTCACTGATCACCAATGTAAGGAGCATTCTTCTCACCGACCACCAATGTAAGGAACATTCTTCCCACTGACCACCAATGTAAGGGACATTCTTCTCACTGATCACCAATGTAAGGGACATTCTTCTCACTGATCACCAATGTAAGGAACTTTCTTCCCACTGATCACCAATGTAAGGAACATTCTTCTCACCGACCACCAATGTAAGGGACATTCTTCCCACTGATCACCAATGTAAGGAACATTCTTCCCACTGATCACCAATGTAAGGAACATTCTTCCCACTGATCACCAATGTAAGGAACATTCTTCCCACTGATCACCAATGTAAGGAGCATTCTTCTCACCGACCACCAATGTAAGGAACATTCTTCTCACTGATCATCACCAATGTAAGGGACATTCTTCCCACTGATCACCAATGTAAGGAACATTCTTCCCACTGATCACCAATGTAAGGAACATTCTTCCCACTGATCACCAATGTAAGGAACATTCTTCCCACTGATCACCAATGTAAGGAGCATTCTTCTCACCGACCACCAATGTAAGGAACATTCTTCCCACTGATCACCAATGTAAGGAACATTCTTCCCACTGACAACCAATTAAGGAGAATTTTTCCCACTGACCACCAATGTAAGGGACACCCTTCACACTTTTCACCAATATAAGGAGCATTCATTCCATTGACCACCAATGTAAAAAAAAAAATCCCCACTGACCACCAATCAGTGGGTGCGAGTGTAGGATCACAGCGGGAGCGAGCCTCTGGCAGCGCGCACTCGTGCCCTCGTGATTCTGCGCAGCGCGGCCACTTTGTGGCACTAAAACTGCTATAGGGCAGTCGGCAAGTGGATATAAAATGACAGGACACAAAACGCTCAAACACAAAAAATAGAATAAACACAAATATAAAGAACACTAAATGAAATAAAGTAAATTACCCTAAATTCAATAAATGAACAAAAATAAACAAAAATGCCCTAAAAGAAAAAAATACACCTGGAATAAGATTTCAAATATTATTTAAAAAAACAAAAACAAACATATCATACTTACCTCCACTATACAGTTTGTTTTGCACAGAGTGGCCCCGATCGTCCTCTTCTGGGGTCCCACGGCGGCTGTCGCAGCTCCTCCCCGCAAGAGCTAACCCCCTCTGGGAAGCTCTCTCCAGAGGGGTTTAGCTTGCGGACGCACTCCCGTGCCATACAATCAGCGTCCATAGCCGCCGAGTGACGCGCCCCCCCCCCCCCGGCGGCCGCGTCATTGGATGTGATTGACAGCAGCGGGAGCCAATGGCTGCGCTGCTATCAATCATCCAATGAAGAGCCGACAAGAGTTGGGGGAAAGCAACGCGGGATCGCGCCCACGGAGAATTGGGGCTTGGGTAAGTAAAAGGGGGGGCAGGGGGGACCAGTGACTGCAAGGTGTTTTTCCACCTTAACGCATAGGATGCATTAAGGTGAAAAAACACAAAGCTTTACAACCCCTTTAAACAGCTCAATAAACAAAATGGGCAATTGACAATTTTTCCACCTTAAAATGATTTACTTTAAGGCCCCGTTCACAGCTCGTAGCTGTAAAACGCTGAACAAGCCAAATCCCACTCATTTCAATGGCCCCTGTTCACATCTGAGCGTTCTGTCGCCTGAAGCAAAAAGCCTGAAGCTCAAAAAAGTACCATATATACTCGAGTATAAGCCGACCCGAATATAAGCCGAGGCACCTAATTTTACCACAACAAACTGGGAAAACGTATTGACTCGAGTATAAGCCTAGGGTGTCCATCTGCATGCCTCACTGTGCCTCACTTTGCCTCACTGTGTCCATGTGCATGCCTCAGTGTGCCTCACTGTGTCCATGCCTCACTGTGTCCATGTCTCACTGTGCCCATGCCTCACTGTGTCCATGCCTCCCTGTGTCCATGCCTCACTGTGCCCATGCCTCACTGTGCCCATGCCTCATTATGTCCATGCCTCGAAGTGCCCATGCCTCACTGTGTCCATGCCTCACTGTGCCCATGCCTCAATGTGCCCATGCCTCACTGTGTCCATGCCTCAATGTGCCCATGCCTCACTGTGTCCATGCCTCACTGTGCCCATGCCTCACTGTGCCTCACTGTGCCCAATCTCCCTACCTGATCTCCGGCGCTGTGTGACTAGACTGACGTTTAACATGGGAGTCTACGGAAGGGGTGCTCGGCTTTGAAAAATCGGTGCTCCCCAGCCGTAGGTCTCCTGGACAACAAACTTTGCACACTTGTAGATGAAGAGGGGTGCTACATGTGTGCCAAATTTAGGGTCCAGGGGACCTAGGGTCGGCCATTCCCGGGTCTGCAAAATCACCAGAGAAATTAAAGTTTAACATGGGAGTCTATGGAAGGGGTGCCCGGGTTTGAAAAATCGGTGCTCCCGGGCCATAGGTCCCCCGGACAAAAAACTTTGTACACTTGTAGAGGAAGAGGGGTCCAGGGGACCTACGGCTGGCCAGAATTAGGCGCACAAAGATGAAGATGGACACAGACTCGAGTATAAGCCGAGGAGGGCATTTTCAGCACAAAAAAATGTGCTAAAAAACTCGGCTTATACCCGAGTATATACGGTACTTGATTGTTTTTTTTTTTTGGCAGATTTAGTCTAGGTTTACCTGTGCGGCTGCACTTAATGTGTTTTTTAGGCACGTTTTGCAGTGCGTTTTTTGTTCTTAAACCCTTTTTCCATGCGCTTTCGCATGCAGTTTTCATGCATTTCCCGCGAATCACCGTAGCTGTACGTCGGCCCTTTAAACAGCTATAGCAGGTGCACGCCCGCTGCATGGCGGGGGAGCTGATGCCCGTAGCCGGCGGCCACAATGTCCCCCGGCCATCCGCGATCGCGGGGAAGAGAGGCAGAATGGGGATCTGTCACTCTAAACAGACAGATCCCCGTTCTGACAGGGGAGGAGAGACAGAACTGCTGTTCCTTGTGATCAGGAACAGAAATGTCTCTCTACCCCCAGTAGGGAACATATTTAACCCCTTGATCGCCCCCTAGTGTTAACCCCTTCCCTGCCAGTCACATTTACACAGTAATCAGTGCATTTTTATAGCACTGATCGCTGTATAAATGTCACTGGTCCCAAAAAAGTGTCAAAAGTGTCCGATTTGTCCGCCGCAATGTCGCAGTCCCGCTAAAAATCACTGATCGCCGCCATTACTAGTAAAAAATAAATAAATAATAAAAATGCCTTAAATCTATCCCCTATTTTGTAGACGCTATAACTTTTGCACAAACCAATCAATATACGCTTATTGCGATTTTTTTTTTACCAAAAATATGTACAAGAATATATATCGGCCTAAACTGAGAAAGAAATTCGTTTTTTTTTTTTCATTTTATATTTTTTTGGGATATGTATTATAGCAAAAAGTAAAAAATATTCTTTTGTTTTCAAAATTGTCGCTCTATTTTTGTTTATAGCACAAAAAATAAAAACCGCAGAGGCGATCAAATACCCCCAAAAGAAAGCTCTATTTGTGGGAAAAAAAAGAACATCAATTTTGTTTGGGTACAGCGTCGCACGACCGCGCAGTTGTCAGTTAAAGCGACGCCGTGCCGTATCGCAAAAAATGGCCTGGTCAGGAAGGGGGTAAATCTCCCGGGTCTTAAGTAATTAAACACACTGTACATTGCTGGTTGCTAAGGAGTGGAAGCCGGGTGCCACGTCCTTAACAACGGATGAGTCATCAACTGTCAGCAGGGTTCCTCGCTGACAGCTGATTGTAAAAAATTGCACCCATCCCCCATGTTAAGGGCATGCGGCCTGATATGGTTAAGGAGGGGGGGGGGCGCTCACTCCTCCCCTCCTGACCTACTGAACTGCATGCTCGGATAAGGGTCTGGTATGGATTTTAAGGGGGGGCCCACACCGTTTTTCCGGCAATTGATTTTTTTTACATTTAGCTGTCAGTGGGGAACCCCGCTGACAGCTGAAAACTCATTGGTTGTTAAGGGAGCAGCGGACGGCTTCCCGGCCCACTCCTTAGCAACCAGCTATATACAGTGTTTAAATGGAAAAATAAAAACAGCAAAACACTTTAAAAATCGCATCACATACACAACACTTGCATTTCTTGAAGTCTATTAAGTGCAAAACCTTTCCAAAAAAACGCACCGGCTGCAAAATGCATAGATGTGAACGTGTACCATAGGAAACCATGTTAAATGGACTGTAGTGCATTTCTGAAAACTGCAAAACGCACAAAAAAAAAACGCATTGGTGTGACACTTGATTTTAGCGTTTTGTTGTGCGTTTTCAGCAACTCTCCACCCCTAATTTCCTCTTCCTCTCCTCCCCTAATGCTAATCGTCTATTAGCACTATTCTATTGGCCAAACAAAAATGCTGGAAGCTGTAAAATGCTTGTAATATGCTTCTAAAAACACTCAAAAACGCTCAAATAAAAACGCCAGTAAATCGCTAATAACTGTAACAGTTATGTAAAAAAAAAAAAAAAATGTTACTAGACAGGAAAAAAAAATAAAAAAAAAATCCCCTTTTGATAAAAAAAAAATAGATACAAAATGTTTAATTGCTAAACACGTCATCTTATGATTGGATGTTGTTAAAAAATATTTCCATTTCAAGTTGCTCATTGAGTTTCATTAAATGATTTTTTTTTTTCCTCCTCATTTCCTTTTTCCAGTTCTTCTCCCGGCTTTTTATTTTCCAAAGTCCCCCGATCTGTGCAGCGTTCCCGAGATCTGATGACGAACACAGACCTGCCAATCACACAAATAAGCTGCACGGTGATTGACAGCTCTGCTTGGTAAGAGGTCAGCAAAGCACTAGAAACTAACAGCGATTTTCTGCACTCGCAGCACATCAGAGCCGTCCGGGGGCTCAGACAGATGTACTTAACAAAAAAAGACGAGAAAAGTCACATTTGCATGCCTGGAAATAGGATATGGGGCGCGATTTCCTTCTCCGCACACTACGAGGAGGGAAAAGGGGGCGCTGGGGTCTCCCCTTTATTTTCCTTAACCACTTGTCTACCGGGCACTTTTACCCACTTCCTGCCCAGGCCAGCTTTCAGCGCTGTCACACTTTGAATGACAATTGCGCGGTCATGCTACACTGTACACATATGACATTTTTATCATTTTTTTCACACAAATAGAGATTTCTTTTGGTGGTATTTAATCACCACTGGGGTTTTACATTTTTTTGCTAAATAAACAAGTTTCAAAAATTTGGGAAAAACAAAAACAAAATGTTTTCATCGTTTGTTATCAAAAAAATTATTTTTCACTGATGTGCGCTGATGAGGCTGCACTGATAGGCTGCACTGATGGGCACTAATAGGTGGCACCGATAGGCACTAATAGGTGGATCTGATGAGGAGGCACAGATGGGCACTGATTGGCAGCACTGATGGGGCTGCACTGATGGCCACTTATAGGTGGCACTGATGAGGAGGCACTGGTGGGCACTGATGAGACGGCACCGATAGGCACTTAGAGGTGGCACTGATAGGTGACACTGATGGGCACTAATTGGCAGCACTGATGGGCACTGATGAGGCTGCACTGATCGCCACTGATGAGATGGCACTGGTGGGCTTCGATGAAACTGCACTGATAGGTGGCACTGATGAGGACGCACTGATGAGGCTGCACTGATGGCCACTCATAGGTGGCACTGATGGGCACTGATGAGATGGCACTGGTGGGCTTCGATGAGGCTGCACTGATAGGTGGCACTGATGAGGACGCACTGATGAGGCTGCACTGATGGCCACTTATAGGTGGCACTGATGGGCACTGGTGGGCTTCGATGAGGCTGCACTGATAGGTGGCACTGATGAGGACGCACTGATGAGGCTGCACTGATAGGCAGCACTGATGGGCACTGATAGGTGGCCCTAATAGGTGGCACTGATGGGCACAGAATGGCAGCACTGATGTGCACTGTTGGGACTGCACAGATAATCATTCCCCCGATTATCAGTGTACATGTCCCTTTTAGAGAAGCCAGTTGTCGGCTCTCTTCTCCTCTCCTCTTGCTGTCAGCGTGAGGAAAGGAATGCTGATAACTATCTTCCAATTACATCTGTGATCAGCTGTGATTGGATACAACTGATCACATGGTAAAGAGCCGCTGATTGGCTCATCACCTAAATCTGTGATCAGCAGTGTCCTCTGGACACTGTGATCACAAAGCTCACCACCTGCTCCCCACAGCGGGCACGATCACGGGATGCCCTCATATGACGTCCTCCCAAAACTACCTGTCCGCACTGTGGCCGTTATTCGGCTATAGCGCGGTCAGCGAGTGGTTAAAGTAGAACAGTCAACATTGATTATTTTTAATCCTCATTGGGCCAGCATTAGTAAATAGATAGGAAAACATATTTACTTGCCTTTAGGCTACCGTCCAACTTTCTAAAAGCTAAATAGCTGAAGCTCAGAATACACACAGCTGATGGTATCAGAGGAGTAACCCCCTCTCCTCCCCCTACATACTGAGTTCACAAGGACATGGAAAGGTATGGAAAGTCACAGTACTGAGAATGCAGTTTATAGAGCTAAATAGCTGAAGCTCAAAATACACAACACTGAACATATCAGAGAAGTAACCCCTCCCTTCCTTCCTCTCCCTAACGTCTCTGCTCACAAGGTCATGGAAAGGTATGGAAAGTAACAGCGCTTAGCCTGCAGTTTACAGAGCTATATAGCTGAAGCTCAAAATACACACAGCTGATGGTATCAGAGGAGTAATCCCTCCCCTCCTCCCTCTCCCTACATACTGAGTTCACAAGGTCATGGAAAGGTATGGAAAGTAACAGCGCTTAGCCTGCAGTTTACAGAGCTAAATAGCTGAAGCTCAAAATACACACAGCTGATGGTTTCAGAGGAGTAACCCCTCCTCTCCTCCCTCTCCCTACATACTGAGTTCACAAGGTCATGGAAAGGTATGGAAAGTCACAGTACTCAGAATGCAGTTTACAGAGCTAAATAGCTGAAGCTCAAAATACACACAGCTGAATGTATCAGAGAAGTAACCCCTCCCTTCCTTCCTCTCCCTACCGTCTCTGCTCACAAGGTCATGGAGAGGTATGGAAAGTAACAGCGCTTAGCCTGCAGTTTACAGAGCTAAATAGCTGAAGCTCAAAATACACACAGCTGATGGTATCAGAGGAGTAATCCCTCTCCTCCTCCCTCTCCCTACATACTGAGTTCACAAGGTCATGGAAAGGGTATGGAAAGTCACAGTACTAAGAATGCAGTTTACAGAGCTAAATAGCTGAAGCTCAAAATACACACAGCTGAATGTATCAGAGAAGTAACCCCCTTCCCTCCTCCCTCCCTCTCCCTACCTACTCTGCTCACAAGGTCATTGAGAGGCATGGAAAGTACCAAGGTAATTAAGCTCAATGTACCCGAGAATACTGGCAGTACCCCAACCAGCTTTACAGAAAAATACACATTTCCAGTGCTTTAGTAACCACCATCAGCTTAAAAACAGATCTTCTTTTTCTCTGACTTGCACTTCGCTTGAAATTAACGCTTGGGTATCAAAAATATGCCACGTCGTAAAAAGGCACGATAAAATTTACCATCAAGAATTACCTTTAAGCACCGGGAGGAAGATTTACAATACCGTTCCTCCAAATCTCTGTGTAAGTTTTAAATATTTTATCGAGTTGGAGAAATAGAGACGAGGAAAGGTTTAAACTTCGCCGTTTGTAATGCAGAGTTGGGCTCAGGCTTGCTTCCGACACGCACCACTCTACCCAAGGTAGTTTGTAAAAATTATTTATTTCCGCGTTCCTTAATTATGATGAGAGTTCTTTGTTGAGTGCACAAGCATAAAAAAGTGCTGATATTTTATGCATTTTTAACAATAACGTGCCTCCCCGCAGTGCATTGGTGGAATCTTGACATTTTCCATCGACGCGCAGCTACTATAATAAGGGGGTTGATTGCCTCTTTTGCAGATGCAGTAATTTAATAACTGTGATCGGTTGCATAAATTTACTAGACAACGTCTTAAGTTAGCCACATTAAAATTAAGTAAAAAAATCGTAAGGCGCTGATGGATTGGCAGTGCGGATGTAAGCGAGGGAAATTCATGGTGTGAGGGAAAGAGAGAATTCAGAAGGAAGGACTGTGGGAGCAGACTGAAGACCCCCTGATTTTATAGATAGTTATTGCTCTCCTACGGAGGTCTGCAGCAAAAATAAATAAAAAAAGAAGATATATTTGCACCTTTGTGTAGCAGGGCCAGAGCAGTGTTTTTGGAGCTTCCAACCCCAAAATTGAGTTGGGCACCCATACCACATTTATGACCAGGGGAGGCAAGTTTTTGGGCCAGAGGAGACAATTGCCTCGTACACACGACCGGTTTTCCTGGCAGGAAAACTGCGGTGATAGCTTTTGGCCTGGGAAAACCGGCCGTGTGTATGCTCCATCGCAGTTTTCCCGTCAGGAAAACTGCCAGGATACCCGGCGGGAAAAATGAGAACATGCTCGTTTTTAACCCGCCGGTTTTCCAATGGGAAACACTGCGGTGGAGCATACACATGGCCGGGATTCCCGGCCAAAGCTCTTACCGCAGTTTTCCTGACGGGAAAACCTCTGGTGTGTACACGGGGAAAGCTACCGAGCAGGTTCTCGGTTTTCCCCGGCGGAAAACCGTACGTGTGTACTAGGCAAATGGTTGGGACCATCTTCAGTCTTCTGCTGATGCCCAATTCTGCTAGCAAAGCAAGCATCCCTTTACAAATTCCAAGACACTTGATGCTCCATAAGATCTGGGCAGCCTTCCCCTTTGCACTCAAGGGCTGTTCTTGGTGCCACTTCGACTACTGGACGATTAGGCCTGAAATGGTTGCCTGGCAACTCTGGGAAAATTGTGTATTTCAGAAGAACTGCAAAGGATTTCAACAGCCTTCCCCTTTGCATTCATAGCAGACAAAATGTTGGGGAGACAATGGTTGGGTCTATCTTCAGTCTTCTGTTGATGCCCAATTCTGCTAGCAAAGCAAGCACCCCTTCACAAATTCCAAGACACTTGATGCTCCATAAAGATCTGGGCAGCCTTCCCCTTTGCAGTCAAGGGCTGTTCTTGGTGTCACTTCGACTACTGCATGACTAGGCCTGAAATGGTTGCCTGGCAACTCTGGCAAAAGGGTGTATTTGAGTAGAACTGCGTAGGATTTCAGCAGCCTTCCCCTTTGCATCCATAAAAGACAAGGAGGTTGGTTTTTATTGCCAACGGGCCTACTGGATGAATAGGTGCTGTCTGGAAACTCTGGCAGAAGGGCTCATTTGGTATATCTTAGAAGACTTGTGGGCTTAGGTAGGCTATAGGCGAGTTGATTCAGGGTTAGGGTGTTCTACTTTATTATAAGTCAAGCAGAGTTTGATGATACACCATATATACTCGAGTATAAGCCGACCCGAATATAAGCCGAGGCCCTAATTTTACCACAAAAAACTGGGAAAACGTATTGACTCGAGTATAAGCCTAGGTTGAGAATGCAGCAGCTACTGTAAGCGGAAAAGAGGGTCAACAATGCCCATTTCCAGCTTCACTGTGCACATTTGCAACCTCACTGTGCCCATTTGCAACCTCACTGTGCCCATTGCAACCTCACTGTGCCCATTGCAACCTCACTGTGCCCATTGCAGCCTCACTGTGCCCATTGCAGCCACACTGTGCCCATTGCAACCTCACTGTGCCCATTGCAACCTCACTGTGCCCATTGCAACCTCACTGTGCCCATTGCAGCCTTACTGTGCCCATTGCAACCTCACTGTGCCCGAGTCAGTGTACCTGTATTCTTGACAGGCTGCGGGCGTCCATTTTTTTTGCCGCTACCCGCCTATCACGGAGGTCCTCTCATCCTCTGACTCAGTTTCCCAGCAGACACTGTTCAGTGTTCCGCCAATCACGGACCTTCTTTCATCCTCGGACAAGAGAACGTCCGTGATAAGTGGAACACTTTGTCTGCTGGGAAAGTCCAAGGATGAGAGGACCTCCGTAATAGGCGGTAGCGCAACACAGTGTCAAACGCCTATCACGGAACGGGACCAGGAGGAAGCCGCGACTTTTTAAAAATGGACGCCCGCAGTCCTTCAGGTACACTGACTCGAGTATAAGCCGAGGGGGCTATTTTCAGCCCTAAAAAAAAAGGCTGAAAAACTCAGCTTATACTCGAGTATATACGGTATGTATTTTCTGGGCTCGAAGTGTTTTTGATTTTCTGGCACATCAAATCCATCAATAAAGTTGGGCGTCCATACCAAAATTTGATCTTGAGTGGTAGGATCTAGGGGAGTGCCGTAGGAAACAATGGCAAGGCAACAGACCCTCAACTCTCCCAATTTCAGTTTTCTGTAGTTGCCCCATTCTACTGCAGGGAAACAGGGGTAGCAAGCAATGCATCAGGCCTGTGGAGGTGGCAAAGCAGCAACAGAGACTAGGCCACGGGTCTTCCAAATGTTCTAAGCAAAGGGCCAGTTTATTGACCTTCAGACTTTAGGGGGGCCGGACCGTGGCCAGCCACTCCCTGACTGGCCTCTGAGAGCCTGAGCCAGCCGCTCCCGCCTCCTCCACAGCCCGTAGCTTTAGTGAGCGCTGGAGGGGGCAGAGCATAGAGCGGTGACTGACAGTCATTGCTCTATGCTCAGTGAAGACTGAGAACCAAGCAATCAGCAATCACGTGATCGCTCGGTTCTCGGGCTTAGAGCCAGCAGGGGGGGGGGGGGGGGACAGCTGCAGCATTGCAACGATGCTGCAGCCATATAAATGAGTACTTGTTTTTTTTTTCTCACACTTCTCCTTTAAATATCCCATTGAAAGCTTTTTGCTATTTTTTAATGCAAGAAAATTTGACTTACTGGCCTGTTGCAACCTTTGTACAGCAGAGCTCAGACTAGGTAAGGGAGAAGCATCATAAGGAGCCAATCAGTTGTGCTGTGGTGCTCATACAGTGGGGAAAATAATTATTTGATCCCCTGCAGATTTTGTAAGTTTGCCCACTTACAAAGAAATGAAGGGTCTCTAATTTTTATCATTGGAGTGTTTTAAATAATAGAGACCAAAAATCCAGAAAAAAACACATGATACAAATGTTATTATTATTATTATGCAGGGTTTATATAACGCCAACAGTTTGCGCAGCGCTTAACAAAATAAAGGCAGACAATACAGTTACATTACAATTTGGTACAAGAGGAATCAGAGGGCCCTGCTCGATAGAGCTATGTTATAAATTGAGTTGCAGTTCGGTGAGTAAAATAAGTATTTAATCTACTGACCAACCAACAATAATTCTGGCTCCCACAGACTGGCTACAGTAGGTGTTCATGTGGTACACAGATCAGTCCTGTCAATGCAAGAAGGGGCTCCTGAAGACAACTCGTTATGTGTATAAAAGACACCTGTCCACAGAATCTCTTTCCTCCAATCAATCCTCACCATCATGGGGGAGACCAAAGAGCTGTCAGAGGACCTCAGGGAGAAGATTGGAGACCTGCACAAGGCTGGAATGGGCTACAAGACCATCATCAAGAAGCTCGGAGAGAAGGAGACAACTGTTGGAGGGATTATTCACAAATGGAAGAAATACAAAATAACCATCAATGGCCCTCGGTCTGGAGCTCCATGCAAGATTTCTCCTCATGGGGTGAGGATGGTCATGAGAAAAGTGAGGGATCCGCCCAGAACTACACGGGAGGAGCTTGTGAATGATCTCAAGGCAGTTGGGACCACAGTCACCAAACAAACCATTGGTAACACAATACACCGCCAGGGATTGAAATCCTGCAGCACCCGCAAGGTCCCCCTCCTCTAGAAGTCACATGGTACAGCCCGTCTGAAGTTTGTTAATGAACATCTAAATGATTCAGAGAAGGATTGGGAGAAAGTGCTGTGGTCAGATGAGACCAAAATTTATCTCTTTGGCATTAACTCGACTCGCCTTGTTTGGAGGAAGAAAAATGCTGACTATGACCCTAAGAACACCATCTCTACAGTGAAGCACGGAGGTGGAAACATTATGCTTTGGGGCTGTTTCTCTGCTAAAGGTACAGGCCAACTTGGACGGGGCCATGGATTGTAAAATCTTGGATGAGAACCTTCTTCCCTCAGCCAGAACACTGAAGATGGGTCATGGACGGGTCTTCCAGCATGACAATGACCCAAAACATACCGCCAAGGCAACAAAGGAGTGGCTCAAGAAGAAGCACATTAAGGTCATGGAGTGGCCTAGCCAGTCTCCAGACCTTAATCCTATAGAAAATTTATGGAGGGAGCTGAAACTTCGAGTTGCCAATCGACAGCCAAGAAACCTTAAGGATTTAGAGAAGATCTGTAAAGAAGAGGGGACCAAAATCCCTCCTGAGATGTGTGAAAACCTGATCACCACCTACAAGAAACGTCTGACCTCTGTGCTTCCCAACAAGGGTTTCTCCACCAACTACTAAGTCATGTTTTGTTTGGGGATCAAATACTTATTTTACTCACTGAAGTGCAACTCAATTTATAACATTAGTATCATGAGTTTTTTTCTGGATTTTTGGCTGATATTCTGTCTCTATCATTTATAATAGACCTATGATAAAAAAAATGATAGACCCTTCATTTCTCTGTAAGTGGGCAAACTTACAAAATCTGCAGGGGGTAAAATAATTATTTTCCCCACTGTATGAGCACCACAGCACAACTGATTGGCTCCTTATGATGCTTCTCCCTTACCTATTCTGAGCTCTGCTGTACAGAGGGGCAGATATAAAAAATTAATTTAATAATGTTCTAATGAATACAGAGCTGTGTCTATTATATCTGCCCATTGATAACATATGAGAACTACAAGACAACTGATTGGCTCCTTGTGAAGCTTCTCGCTTACCTATTTTGAGCTCTGCTGTACAAAGGCTGCAACAGGCCAGTAAGTCAAATTTGCATTAAAAAATAGCAAAAAACCTTTAGGCCCCTTTCACACTGGGGCGGGCAGGTGCGGTGGCGGTATAGCGGCGCGATTTTCAGCGCCGCTATACCGTCGTTATCACCGCGGTATGCGGCCGATAGCAGGGTGAATTTAACCCCCGCTAGCGGCTGAAAAAGGGATAATACCGCCCGCAAACCGCGGCTATTGCCGCGGTTTGCGGGCGGTATTACCGCAGTGTCCCATTGATTTCAATTGGCAGCCGCGGTAAAGGAGCGGTGAACACACCGCTCCTTCACCGCTGTAAAGATGTGGCTAGCAGGACTTTTGGAGCGGTCCTGCTAGCGCACCGCTTCAGTGTGAAAGCCTTCGGGCTTTCACATTGAAGAATACAGGGCACGATTTTTTCAGGCGGTATAACAGCGCTAATATTAGCGCTAAACCGCCTGAAAAACATGCCAGTGTGAAAGGGGCCTTAATGGGATATTTAAAGGAGAAGTGTGAGAAAAAAAAAAAAAAACAAGTACTCATTTATATGGCTGCAGCATCGGTGCAATGCTGCAGCTGTCCCCCAGCTGGTTCTAAGCCCGAGAACCGAGCGATCACGTGATTGCTGATTGCTCAGTTCTCAGTCTTCACTGAGCAGAGAGCAATGACTGTCAGTCACCGCTCTATGCTCTGCCCCCTCCAGCGCTCACTAGGGGCAGATATAAAAAATAAATTTAATGATGTTATAATGAATACAGAGCTGTGTCTATTATATCTGCCCATTGATAACATATGAGAACTACAATACAACTGATTGGCTCCTTGTGGAGCTTCTCGCTTATCTAGACTGAGCTCTGCTATACAGAGGTTGCAAGAGGCCGATAAGTCAAATTCGGGTATTTACTGCTTGCATTAAAAATAAATACATTTAATGATGTAACCAATGACAACTGAAACGGATGATGTTTATTATCGTTCGCCGACGCACCACTAGACAGCCTATCGGACGACGTCAATTCTGGGCTTGCACCAAAAAATCGTGGTTTTCAGCTTCAGCCTGGCCGGGTCGCTGCTTTCAGGAATTTCTTTCTTTTCTTTCCTGTGACCGTATAACCTCCCTGCCCTTCTGTCTCTATGCAAAGCGAAACCTCTAACAGAAATGTTAGCGGGGAAATAATAGGCATTTTCCAATGATAATACACAATTTTAGCACTGCCGCTTGGCTGATTTAGGTACTTGGCCAGAGTTGTCAAGTCGGCTGCCTTAGTTAGGTAACCGGCTAATAGGCAGCTGGCATGCAGCTCCAGACCTATTTCTGCGCTAGATTTGGTTTGTCACCGGCGTCCCATTACCTGCCATTCATCTTTGATCTCTTTAGACAGGTCTGATCAAAAGATGTCATTTGACCTACTCCACTTGGCAATCAGTTCCCCGACTCTCATAAAAGGGGCATCCGGCCCGGAAATAACATGACATTAGTATTTTTGTGTCCTATCATGTCGCCAAGACAATTATGATAATGCAATGCCTGTCACGGGGAAATTGCAGCCACTCACGCCACAGTTAAGCTCGCTTATTTGTTTTTCCTCCTTTCGTTTTTTTTTTTTTTTTCCTCTTTTCGTCCGCTCTCCTTCATTTCAAGTTGGAAATAAAACAGAATTGAAACCGCTAATGCTTTGCCGTGCGAGGGCTGACAGATTCAGGGCTCTCTCCGTATGCTACTGACATGCAGATGTGACCATCACGCCGGCCTTGTCACAAGTGGGCGACTGCTAGGACTCCTGGCGGAAGCTTGCTAGGTGATGGATCCCACCTTACCCCCCCCCCACCCCACCCCCCAACTAATGATTTGTTTTACACATAGACATATATGTAACCACTACCTTCAAAAAAATAATATATATATATATATATATATATATATATATATATATATATATATGTGTACACTGTATATATACACAAATATAAGCTAGGCAACGTATCCCAGCTTACCCCCCCCCCCCCCACCCCACCCCCCAACTAATGATTTGTTTTACACATAGACATATATGTAACCACTACCTTCAAAAAAAATAATATATACAGTATATATATATATATATATATATATATATATAGCTAGATATATCTATATATACTGTGTATATATATATATATATATATATATATATGTGTGTGTGTGTGTGTACACTGTATATATACACTAGGGCTGTGGAAATTAAAGATTAATTCCTTCGATTAATCTTTAATTTTTTTGATCGATCAAAATTCTTTTGATCGGTACTCACCTCTCCGCCGGCTTCTGGGTCTTCAGGGAGTTCCGTCGGAGATCCGGTGACGTCACGGACAGACGTCACCGGACTCCTCCCCCCTTCCCCCAAGTGCCTCGATCTGCTAACGAAGGGAAGGGGGGAGGAGTCCGGTGACATCTATGTCCGTGACGTCACCGGACAGCCTGGGCAGTGTATATTTTGTCCTATTGGCTGACAAGCTGTGGATTTGTGCCGCCCGGCGTGGCGTCTGCTGTTGCTATGACAGCGGCGCGCTGTAGTAGGTTGACGTGTGCCTCGCTGTGTCGGGCTTCAGCCGTAGCTATGGCGACGGTTCTCTATAAGTAGTCTTTTGGGTGACGCCATAGCTCCGCCCCGCTGAGGAAGTTCTAAGGAACGTAGCGCGTACGGGGGGAGGAGCTGCGTAAGACGTCACCCGCTGCTGTCCTTGGAAGAGATACGGACATATGACACATGCTGTATTCTATCGTTTTTATGTGAGTAGTTTGTGTTAAACACATTAATACATTTTTAATGTTATACAGTGAGCACTTAGATCTTTTCTTTATACTTATGATCCGGTGCCCTTGCTGAGTAATAAGGAGACGTGAAGGAAGTCTTTGGTCCGTGCTAACCGACTGTTTTTCTGCTTGCAGGATGCGTTATAATTAATCGAAATTAGTCAATTAATAAATTTTTTAAAAAACGATTAATCGAACACGAAAATTTTAATCAGTAACAGCCCTAATATACACAAATATAAGCTAGGCAATGTATCCCAGCTTACCCCCCCACCCCCCAACTAATGATTTGTTTTACACATAGATATATATGTAACCACTACCTTAAAAAAAAATAAAAAATACAAGGCCTCCTGGTGAGCGCCGGCCATATGAATTAGAGCGGCGGCCGGCGGTGGGTGTGACTTGGAAGTGTCTATCAGAGCCAGCTCTCACGCTGTATTCGGCTTCCAAAAACTCCTCCCAGGTACGCACGGGGGTGCGTTCCTGGAAGAAGACTTTGTGGAGGTTTCAGCCAATCAGGTTCACCGGATCTGGTTACCGGTAACCTGATTGGCTGAAGCGACATCGAGGGCGGGAGAACACATCGAGGACGGCGCGGACCGAGGAAGGTAAGTGCAGGGCTGGGGGGGGGCAGGCTGCATTTGGGGGACAAACTGGCTGAATATGGGGGACAAACTGGCTGAATATGGGGCACAAACTGGCTGAATATGGGGCACAAACTGGTCTGAATATGGGGGACAAACTGGCTGAATATGGGGGGAACTGGCTGTATATGGGGGACAAACTGGCTGCATTTGGGGGGAACTGGCTGTATATGGGGGACAAACTGGCTGCATTTGGGGGGAACTGGCTGTATATGGGGGACAAACTGGCTGCATTTGGGGGGAACTGGCTGTATATGGGGACAAACTGGCTGTATATGGGGACAAACTGGCTGTATATGGGGGCACACTGGCTATATATATATATATATGGGGGCACACTGGCTGTATATGGGGGCACACTGGCTATATATGGGGGCACACTGGCTGTATATATATGGGGGCACACTGGCTGTATATGGAAACAAACTGGCTGTATTTGAGGGGGCAAACTGGTGGCGTTTGGGCACAGTGGCTGCGTTTAATGGGCACAGTGGTGGCAATTGATTTTTTATTTTTTTTTCAGTTTGTTTGCGCCCCCCCAAAAATTTTGAGCACCAGCCGCCACTGATAGAAATAGAAAAAAAACTAGAAAAAAAATAGAACAGAATAGAATAAAATATAATATATATATTGTATTTTATTCTATTCTGTTCTATTGTTTTTCTATTTGATTATTTCCAATATTTTCGATTCTATTCTAATTGTTTTCGAATGCGGTTGAAATGATTTCGAATCATGTTGAAATGATTTAGAATCCGGTAGAAATATTTTCGAATCCGGTCGAAATATTTTCGAATCCGAGCGTTTTTACGAATTCGGTCGAAAACGGAACGAAATCCGAAAACGAATTTAACGGATTTAACGAATCGAACAAAAACAAAATTAATTAATTAACGAATTAAAACAAAACTAAACACATTTTTTCCTTTTGCACATGTCTAATGGTTTCCCAGCTTATCGCCCTAAATGAATGAATGGGTTGACCCCTCCCAACCAATGAAAGATTTGCAGATGCAAAAAAATGTTTTATATATAGATATATATCTATATATATCTATATATACAGTATATATATATATATATATATATATATATATATATATATATATATATATATATATCCGCCTTCACCAATGCAAATGCAAACAGAATTTTTATATATATATATATATATATATATATATATATATATATATATATATTATATATATATAAAAATAATACATACATAAATAACAGATCTCAGCTTACCCCCCTAAACCAATGAGTAGGTTGCATATATTAAAAAAAAAAATTATATATATATATATACACATTTTTTTTTTTTTTATTAAATGCAGTGGGAATGACAGATGCGAGGCTCAGAAGTGTGAAATTGTGGGTCTGGCTTGACAACTCTTGCAATATTAAATAAAATAAAAAAACAGATGAAGTATATTGTACAGAGTTTATTTATTTTGACTATTGTCCTTTTTTTCCCTTAAGTAATTAATTACTTCTATAAGCAAAGGAGTAATTAATTACTCCAGTAGAAAAAAATCGGTAGGCTTTCAGTGAAGCCAATTTGCTTAAAGTTTTTTTTTTTTTTTTTTCACTTGCACACAGTGTTGATTTGGGTCATTAAGATCACTGTAAAACTTATAGCTTAAATGCTGATATGTTTTCAGCAGTGGCGGTGCGTCCATAAAGGGGCGCACGGGCGCCGCCCCCTCTCTCCTGCCACCTGTCTATCACCATAGATAGATTCATGCATTGCATGAATCTATCTATGGTCGCCGCTGCCACCCCCTATTCAGGCGCCGGCCCCTTTTTGGGTACCGGGAGCCTGAATTACAGCGGCGGGGGTATTTTTTGGAAGCACCTGATTAGAGCCGTAGGCTCTAATAATAATAGGTGATGGTGGCTGTGCTGTAATTAAACTAGCATGAAGGGAGTAGGCTCTAATAGGCGTCCAAAAAAGGTGAACAGCGGGCGCCATGCTGGGCGCTCGCAGTTCACTCAGCGTTGTGTTAGGAAAGCGAATGAATATTCGCTTTTCTAACACTGAACCGCCTCTCAGCCAATCAGGTGCTCGAGTCTGTTACCTGTCACCTGATTGGCTGAAACGACAGGCGCTGTGATTGGACGCGTATCAGGCGTCCAATCATAGCAGAGAACGAGAAGAGACGACGGGAGAAGACATCCAGGAGCGTGGAGGACACCGCCGTGACCCGCTGCCCCACACCGGGACAGGTAAGTGCCGGGCGGGCGGGGGATGCACACTGGCAGCATTTGATGGGCACAGTAGCGGCAATTGATTGGCACAGTAGCGGCAATTGATGGGCACACTGGCAGCAATTGATGGGCACAGTAACGGCAATTGATGGGCACACTGGCAGCAATTGATGGGTACAGTGGCTGTGTTTGATCGCACAGTGGCGGCAATTTATGGGTACAGTGGCTGCGTTTGATGGGCACAGTGGCTGCGTTTGATGGGCACAGTGGCTGCGTTTGATGGCACAGTGGCGGCAATTGATGGGCACAGTAGCGGCAATTGATGGGCACACTGGCAGCAATTGATG
Organism: Rana muscosa; assembly: GCA_029206835.1. Classification (NCBI taxonomy): domain Eukaryota; kingdom Metazoa; phylum Chordata; class Amphibia; order Anura; family Ranidae; genus Rana; species Rana muscosa. Next base: position 314,850,838 of record CM055119.1, on the reverse strand, counting down.
GGTACAGTGGCTGTGTTTGATCGCACAGTGGCGGCAATTTATGGGTACAGTGGCTGCGTTTGATGGGCACAGTGGCGGCAATTTATGGGTACAGTGGCTGCGTTTGATGGGCACAGTGGCTGCGTTTGATGGGCACAGTGGCTGCGTTTGATGGGCACAGTGGCTGCAATTGATGGGCACAGTAGCGGAAATTGATGGGCACACTGGCAGCAATTGATGGGTACAGTGGCTGTGTTTGATCGCACAGTGGCGGCAATTTATGGGTACAGTGGCTGCGTTTGATGGGCACAGTGGCTGCGTTTGATGGGCACAGTGGCTGCGTTTGATGGCACAGTGGCGGCAATTGATGGGCACAGTAGCGGCAATTGATGGGCACACTGGCAGCAATTGATGGGTACAGTGGCTGTGTTTGATCGCACAGTGGTGGCAATTTATGGGTACAGTGGCTGCGTTTGATGGGCACAGTGGCTGCATTTGATGGGCACAGTGGCTGCGCTTGATGGCACAATGGCGGCAATTGATGGGCACAGTAGCGGAAATTGATGGGCACACTGGTAGCAATTGATGGGTACAGTGGCTGTGTTTGATCGCACATTGGTGGCAATTTATGGGTACAGTGGCTGCGTTTGATGGCACAGTGGTGGCAATTGATGGGCACAGTAGCTGCGTTTAATGGGCACAGTGGCTGCGTTTGATGGGGGGGGGGGTTTCAGTTTGTTTGCGCCCCCCCCCAAAAAAAATTGAGCACCAGCCGCCACTGGTTTTCAGCATTTTGCAGTTTTCCTTTAATTTATTTTAAAAAAAAAAAAATCGTATTGAGTTTCCTAAAGTACAACGTATCATAAACAATTTAAATTTTCTAAATAAAATACCATTTCCATCTTTTTTTTATAGTTTGCTGCATCTCAGTGTAGGTGATCTCCAGCAGCCTCTTTGCAGCGTGTCTACATGCGCTCCAGAGATGGCTGCATTGCATCTTTTAGGGCGGGCTTCCTGTTGGTGACAACAGAGGGCCATGCCTGTGCCATGTGTGTTGAATTGGCCACTAGTAGTCTCCATAACAAGCTCATGTAACAATTATGACACAGGGACAAAGCGTTGACACCCTAACCCTATAACAGGAAGTGCCTGAATAAGGGATTTCATGGCAGGATCACAAAGATTTATTTTAACATTTAACTATTTTTAATACATTTAGAAAATGTTACCAATAACCAATGGATTTACAATTACATGTTATCAAATTTCAGTTTTTGAGTTGACATATATTTTAGGGACAGATTGACATGTCCCTATTCAGGTAAGGATTTCAAGCAAAAAATAATACTATAAAAAATAGAAAAGTCTTAAAATTAACGAAAAAAGAAGAAGAGTCTTAAAAAAAAAAAGAAGTCACAAAATTAATTAAGAAAAAAAAAAGAAGGGGTGTCAATAACAATAAATTGCAATTTGCAATAATTAGCAAACTGACTTGTGCAACAATTATATGAATTTTTTAGCGAAAAAAATAATAATATATATTTCTACACAATTGGTACAGTTTAGAAGGAAAAGGAAACTATTCGATCTTTTCGAAGTCCGCAGCAAATGCTGAAAATATCATGAGACTAGGGGAGGGGTAAAAAAAAAAGTTAGTCCAATGACCTTTCTGCCTTTTGGATTTAAATACTCCTTTTTCTTCAAATGTTTTAAATATGACCCTTATCAACAAGGAGAATTGAACTTTAACACTGCCAGGGAAAAAAAAAAAAAAATATGAAAAAGAACAAAATTTGAATATGATAAGAAAGGGAAAAAAAATTTACATAATAAGACTTTTTCTTTCTTTTTTTTCTTTTTTTTTTTTTTTTTAAGAACACGGCTTGCATGAAAGCTGAAAACAGCAGTGCTTGGAGGCAATTTAGACTGCAAAACACAAACCATTAAGTTTGTGCATTATCTTTTAATTTAATCTCGAATGATTTATAATCCATCACAGAGGCTTCAACCATATCCAATTATTCTCTGCTGCTTGATTGACAAGAAAGGTGATTTATTAAGCTAATAAAAAGTGATGTGAGCTGTGCTCATATAAAATATAACCAGCCGGACAAAGACATTAAAGATACACTGTCCCTCAATTTTTATTTTTTTTTATTATTTCCTTTTCACTGAGATGGAGAGAGAATCGTAAGCTCTCTTTAATTCTCCTGTAATCAAGTAACACCCAAGGCAAGTGTGGTTAGGCCTTGCTAATTACTGAAACCCTCATGCGGAATTTTTCCTTTTTAAAGTACCCGTTAGGAAAAAAAAAAAAAATGGCTAGATTACATTGTAACAGGATGCAAATGAGCGTTATTATTTTTTGCATCCTAATGTCATCAGGAAAAAAAGGGATATCGTCGTTTTGGAAATTGTTTTTTTTTTTTACAGACGCAAAATATTACCACTGTACCGCTCTGCCTTTTTTAGCTCGCCCAAACGCCGCCATGAAAATATGTGAAAATGAGCACAAGATCCCTGACGGTTTAAAAATCTCTATTACGTATCAGGCGGCCAGAAAAAAAATAAAAAAAAATAACAATGTGCATACATAAAGTAGTGAAGAAGTGATCTTGTGTAACTGTTTATCTAATGCAGCACGGGGGAAAAAAAAAAGAAAAAAAAGAAAAGAAAAAAAAGCAGATTGGTAAGATGGAGAGCGAGAGTCAGAGTCCCCCGCATATAAACACCAGGGTACCGTTTTAATGTCCGAAAATTCTCGCCTGTCTCAGTAAGCACAGCACTTCAGGACTAATGATGCAATCAAGCTTCTTGGAATCACACAGTCTGGTTCGCGGATGCAGGATGGTCTTGCGGCAGTCCTGGAGGGAGCGATAGGCTGCCAGATCGGCGTCCATGTAGCACTATGCCCAGGCGTGGCGCAGTCATACCACCGGTGATATTTCCAGATGTCCTCTTTGAGTAGACAGGCCTAAGTCTACAAATTGGTCTATAGTTCTTGGAAGGGATGCTAGACTTTTTTTCTTTTTGCGTTGGTATAATTTTTCTATATATGGGTCAGATATACGACCCACGAGTCTTGCATACTTCCTTGAGTTTCATTTTTTTTTTTTTTTTTTTATGCTTCATTGAAAATGGCATCTTAATATGCACACAGTTGGGTTGGATCTTGGATCTTGGTGCCCTCCTACAGAGATGAAGGTTAGTCTAGAGTGCCAGTGCCTAGTATTTATTTCATTTCAGTTGTTGTACAACAAACCCAAAGTAAGACTATGTTGGAGTGAGCTGAAGAGTAACCCATGTGGCTGGAGGCATATGAAGTCCTGGTGGGTTATCAAAGAAAAGAGATACATATATGGGAAAGATACAGTAAGTGTAAATATGAACATGTTCATAAAAGTTTATGTTCAGCTACAACTTCCCTCCTTTTTTCCCGCCTTCCCTTTTTCCTTCTTCCTACCTTCATTTCTTCCTTCTTACTTTCTTCACTCCTTCTTTCCCTTTATACTTCATCCCTCCTTTCATTCTTTCCTTCATCCTTCCCTTACTTCCTATCTCTCTTTTCCTTTCTCCCTCTGTTCCTTCTTTCTTCATCCTTCTTTTCTTTCCTCCCCCTACCTTTCTTCTTTCATCCCTCCTTTCCTTCCTTCCTCCCTCTTCTCCTAGAGTTTCATTACTCCTCTCCTTTCTCCCTCCTTCCCTTCTCCCTTCCTTCTTTCCTTACTACTCTCCTCTCCCTTTCTCCTTCTATACCTCTTTCATCCGGCCTTTCTTTCCTCCCTCATTTCTTCATCCCTCCATTCTCTCCCTTCTCCTTCCTTTCCTTCTTCCTTCCTTCTTCACTTGTTTCCTTACTTCTTCATTCTTCCTCTCCCTTCTCCTGCCTTCCCTCCCCAATCTGGTCTTTCCTTCCTCTTTTCTTCCTTCATCCATCCTTTCCTTCCTTTCTCCCTCCTTCCTTCTCTTCTTCCTTCCTTTTTCCCTTACTTCACTGCTTCATCTGGCTTTTCCTTCCTTCCTCTTTTCTTTATCCTTCCCTTCTCTTTCCTTCCCTTCTTCATCTGGCTTTCCTTACTTCCTCCCTTCTTTTCTCCTTCCTTTTTCTCTCCTTTCCTTACTTCTTGTCCCTCCTTTGCTTTCTCCATCTATTCCTTTTACCTTCACCCTTCTTTTCTTTCCTCCTCCCTACCCCTCTTCCTTCATCCCTCCTTCTCTTCTTTCATCCCTCCTTTACTTCCTTCCTCCATCCTTACTTAATTCTTCATCACTCCTTTCCTTCCTTTCTTCTTCTTTCCTCCTTCCGTTCTTCCTTCCTTCTTCCTTCCTTCTTCATCCCTCCTCTTCTTTCTCCCCTCTTCCTTCATCCCACCTTTCCTTCCTTCCTTTCTTTCCTTCCACCCTTCTTCCCTTTTCACTCTCATCTTCTTTCTCCTTCCTCTTACTTGCCTCTTTCTTTTTGTAGCACACTCTAGTGTGTGCTAGAGGTAGTGTTAGAGTTTAGAGCAGGTCAATTCTAGTTTAGCTCAGGGCTAAACCTGAGCTGTGGAATCTGAGTCAGGGTTCAGTGAGTCAGGGCTGAATGACTCATCCTGACAGCTCCTGCCTCCCCCTGTTCTTAGGACATTGGAAACGTTCTAGAGCTAGTGGGTTAGGAGGAGCTTCCTGGAATATTTATGAGGCCTTGGCCAATCCCCAGTAGTGGGCTGGCTGGGGGCAGAGCTTACCTCATAAATAGCCATGAGCCATGCCAGCAGGGGCAGTCGGGTGGAAGATGGAGATATAGTTCTGAGGAGGCTGTTGGTGGCCCTCAGAGGTGTTCCCTAGTCTGGTGTCCTGCCTTGGGCCTGGGCTTGGGTGCTGGAAGAATCCTGCCATAACACATGGGAGGAAGCCCTTCCTGGAGGCAGGGGAGCAAGAGAGAGGACAGGAGTAGATTAGCACTGCTGGAGACAAACAAAGGGGGGGGGGGGACTGCCACATGTAGCCAGTCTCCCTAAAGACAAAGGTGTGCTTAAGTCTTCATCCTTCCCTGAGAGATCTCCTGAGAGTCAGCCGGGTGGGCTGGTGGAAAGTCAGCCAGGTGGGCTTATAAAGCGTCCGTCTGGAGGACTGGTGTGGAGAGTTAGTCTGGAGGGCTAGTGAAAGGGGCAGCTTCAGCCAGGTTGGCAGTGCCTGAAGAGGTGGTGCTGGGATCAGTAGCCACAGAAGTGCAAGCTGTTCACTGAAATTTTGCTACACCACAATGGGCTATGAGTTCCTGCCTGTAAAGGGCCATTGCTAACACCTGAGAGCCTGTCGGATCGACCAACAGTGCTGCAGCAAGCAAGTGTATGCAGAAGGAAAGTGAAGGAGACTGTATATAGGAAGATGTTACCTCCATACAGATGCCATCCATATTTACTCATATACAGTACAAGTCTATTTCTTGCTTAAAGTTAACCTGTCACTACAGGAACACAACTGCAAGTATGCAGATAAGGACTATTAAGAAGTATTTTCCCAATTGGTATGCTTGTTCCTGGGTTGGTGTATTATAAAGTACAGAACCCAAAAACGAGTGTCACAGCCAGGTTACCAGCATTTTCAGAACAAGGTCAGCAATGGCATTCTATATAATACTCTCTCATGACCGGTTTATGTTAAAGCTCCCCCATCAGTCATGTAAAGTGTATGAAACAAGCATGTGCTTGTAAGGATGAGAGGGAATACTTACTTTTTCCATTGCCCTGCTGTGATCCCAAAGTCTGCTGGGAAAAACCTCTCCTCTGGGAGTGTCCGAGTCACCAATGTGAGCTACGGGGGTCCCAAGAGGTCTACACTCCCGGTAGGGGCAGTTTATGGCAGTACTAGGGCTAGTCATGTGGCTGTAACCACAAAACGTCCTGCTTAGACCTAATTTTGAAAAACATAAGCAACTGTGCTAGAGTGGCCAACCTAAATCAAAGGGAACCTGTCAAAAGACCCCTAAAAAAACTTCTCTGGTCAAATTGATCCTCTGGCTTTACCAACCGCCAACCCAACAAGCTTTGGAGATCTAACTTTGCTGGAGTTCAGAAATTCAGCCTGGAAGCCATTTTCACAAAAGCCAGGTATTGTCTCCACTACAGTTTCCCAATACAATTCTTATGATGGATATAATGATAAATATACAGTAGATGCCTTTTCTCTTTCTGCATAAAACTGGAATCTCCCTTTAAGGAAGCGAACTTGAAGAGCGCCCAGTATAAAAGTCCATGACACTCAGGGGTCTATTAAAAATGTATGTTTATTAACCACTTCTCTACTGTGCACGAAAACCCCCTTCCTGCCCAAGCCATTTTTCAGCTTTCAGCGCTGTCACATTTTGAATGACAATTGCGCGGTCGTGCGACGTGGCTCCCAAACGAAATTTGCGTCCTTTTTTTCCCACAAATAGAGCTTTCTTTTGATGGTATTTGATCACCTCTGCGGTTTTTATTTTTTGCGCTATAAACAAAAGAAGAGCGTCCAGTTTGGAAAAAAAACACTATTTTTTACTTTTTGCTATAATAAATACCCATTTTTTTTTTTAAATAAAATTTTCCTCAGTTTAGGCCGATACGTATTCTTCTACATATTTTTGGTGAAAAAAAAATAAAAATCGCAATAAGCGCGTATTGATTGGTTTGCGCAAAAGTTATAGCGTCTACAAAATAGGGGATAGATTTATAGCATTTTTTTTTTTTTTTTTTTTATTAGTAATGGCGGCGATCTGCGATTTTTTATTGTGACTGTGATATTGCGGCGGACACATCGGACACTTTTGACACATTTTTGGGACCATTCACATTTATACAGCGATCCCTGCTATAAAAATGCATTGATTACTGTATAAATGTGATTGGCAGGGAAGGGGTTAACCACTAGGGGGCGGGAAGGGGTTAAATATGTTCCCTCAAAGTGTTCTTACTGTGGGGGGAGGGGACTGACTGGGGGAGGTGACCGATGGTTGTCCCTATGTACAAGGGACACACCATCGGTCTCCTCTCCCTCACAGGACGTGGATCTCTGTGTTTACACACAGATATCCACTTTCCTGCTCGTTTCCAGGGCAATCGCGGGTGCCCGGCGGCAATCGCGGCTGCCGGGCACGCGCACCGGGGCCTTGTGAACGCGGCGGGCGCGCGCGCCTCCCAGCTCGTTTTAAAGGGAGGATGTCATATGACGTCCTCCCAGAACGAGAGTATCCTCCGCCCGCCGTCTATTGACAGTGGGCGGGGGACAAGTGGTTAAATAAAGAACATCTGGTGAAACCAACGTGTTTCAGGGGAAATTCCCCACCCTTGCTCAGGGCTTAGGCCATGAGTGCTTAACCTGTGGCCCTCAGCTGTGGCGGAACTACAAGTCCCATTATGCCTTTGCGAGTCCTGCTTGTAAGCAATGCCTCATGGGACTTGTGGTTCCACAACAGCTGGAGGGCCACAGGTTGAGCACCCATGGCTTAGGTAGTGGATGTGATTAAACTTGCAGTGAGACCATTAGAAGACTTTTGGGTTTAATTTACTAAAATTGGAAAGTGCAAAACCTGGTGCAACCGTGCCTGGTAGCCGATCAGCTTCTGACTTCAGCTCGTTCAATTAAGCTTTGGCAACAAAACCTGGAAGCTGATTGGTTTCTACACACAGCTGCACCAGATTTTGCACTCTACAGTTTTAGTAAATCAACCTCCTATACAAACATCAAGACCAGATTTGATAGTTTTGAGTAAGCCCCATTAATCTGGGTGTAGGTATGGTCTCACCACAAGTCTTATCACATCCACCAGCTGAGCCCCATGAAAGAGGGAAGGACTTCCCCTGAAATGCGTTGGCATCACCAGATGTTCTTAATCAAAAAACATTTTGAATAGATCACTAGGTGTCATGAACTTTTGTACTGGGTGTTCCTCAATACCCACCCCAGAGTTTGTCATCTGCTAAGCGTTCTTCTTGAGGCTATCAGAGAAGCAATAGCCCAGAACCGCAATGTGAGCCATCTACACTGCACCTTCATTGTACATTAGACCCTCTGAAGGAGGACTTTCTAAATGTTATATATACCACTACCAATACCTTGTGTCAGTACTACACACACATCATCTAAGAAAGTGAAGGAACTTTTAGACACAGTGGAAAGTCCCCGAGAAACAGGGAGACACCTCCCGCGAAACGAGTTGGCATCACTAGATGTTCTTTATCAAACATTTTGAATGGATCCCTGAGTGTCATGGACTTTTGTACTGGGTGTTCCTCAAACCCACCCTAGAGTTAGTCATCTGCTGAGCGATCTCTTAGAGCAGTGATGGCGAACCTTGGCACCCCAGATGTTTTGGAACTACATTTCCCATAATGCTCATGCACTCTACAATGTGGTTGACCATCATGGGAAATGTAGTTCCAAAACATCTGGGGTGCCAAGGTTTGGCCATCACTGTCTTAGAGGCAGCAGCCCGGGACTGGAACGAGGTCCATCTACACTAAACTTTAATGTACATCAGTTCTTTTGAAGGAGGACTTTCTTCATCTTATATACACCACTAACAATACCTTACTTCTATTAGTCCAGTGCTATCACACACATTTCAGCTATCGAAGTAGGTGAAGGTATTTTTAGGCACAGTGGAAAATCCCCAAGAAAGAGGGTGGCGCTTCCCCGAAATACGTTGCCATCACCGGATGTTCTTCGAAAAATACAAACACTCCAGTGCTCAGACTGTTATACATTCAAGGGTATCCCAATCAATAATGCTTCGTCAGATGCAGCCTTCTCCAGACCTCTCTTCAAAAAATTGTAAAAACACACACAGGAGGGCGCAAACACCTAGTGCAGGGGGTAGGCAACCTCAGCCCTCAGGCTGTTTTGAAACTACAAGTCTCATGAGACATTGCAAGACCCTGACAATGACAGGCATGACTCCTAGAGGCAGAGGCATGATGGGATTTGTAGTTACCCCACAGCTGGAGGGCCGAGGTTGCCTACCCCTGACCTAGTGCATTACCACTAATATTTATTGGATCCAAAAAACAAAAACATACTCAGGAACAATAAAAGGAACAGGCGTGTCAAATCACAACCCGAGTTGTGAGGCAATGTCATCGGACGGTGTATACCACAGTTGGAAGGCTAAAGTGTTTCGGGGAACGTGTCTCCTTCTTCAGAGCTAAACCAATCTGTTGCAACACCAGGCTATCAGAGAGGCAGCAGCCCAGGACTGGAACGAGATTCATCTACACCAGGGATCCTCAAACTACGGCCCTCCAGATGTTGCGGAACTACAAATCCCATGAGGCATTGCAAAACTCTGACATTCACAGACATGACTAGGCATGATGGGAATTGTAGTTCCTGAACACCTGGAGGGCCGTAGTTTGAAGACCCCTGATCTACACTGCACCTTCATTGTACATTAGATCCTTTAAAGGAGGACTTTCTCCATTGTATATACACCACTACCAATACATTGCATATATTAGTCCAATTTTATTGCACACACATCAGCTATTTTACGGTAAAGCAATTTCTAGACACAGTGGAAAATTCCCAAGCAAGAGGGTGGCGCTTCCCCCCCCCCCCCCCATAAACACGTTGGCATCACCTAGATGTTCTTAGAAAAGTACAAACACTCCAGCGCTCAGACTGTTATACTTCCAAGGGTATCACAATCCATAAATCTTCACCTGATACAGCACTTTTCAGACTGGAAAATCTTTAAAAAAAAATGTAAAAACACACAGGAGGGTGCAAAAAAAACACTAACATCCAAAAACAAAAATATTAAAAAGGTACAGGCGCATCAAATCACAACCCCAGTCGTAAGGCAATGTCGTCTGACTGTGTATACCACAGTTGGAAGGCTAACGTGTTTCGGGGGATGTGCCCCCTTTCTTCAGAGCTAAACCAACCTGGTGCAACACCAGGCTATGAGAGAGGTAGCAGCCCAGGACTACACTGCACCTTCATTGTACATTAGCTCCTTTGAAGGAGGACTTTCTCTTTTTTATATACGCCGCTACCAAAAACCTTGCATATATTAGTCCAGTATTATCACACATCAGATAGTTAGGAAGCTGAAGGACTTTTTAGGCACAAAGGGAGAATCCCTGGGAAAGAGGGAGGCACTTCTCCCGAAGTGCATTGGCATCACCTGATGTTCTTAGAAAAGTACAAACACTCCAGTGCTCAGACTGTTACACATCCAAGGGAGTCACAATTCCTAATGCTTCACCTGATGCAGCCCTCCTCAGACTGGGAAATCTTTAAAAAAAACTGTAAAAACACACAGGAAGACTAACGTGTTTCGGGGGATGCGCCCCCTTCTTCAGAGCTAAACCAACCTGGTGCAATTATAGGCTATAAGAGGCAACAGCCCAGGGCTGGAACGAGGTCCATGTACACTGCACCTTCATTGTACATTAGCTCAGTTGAAAGAGGACCTTCTCCATTTTATATACAGTGGAACCTTGGATTACGAGCATAATCCGTTCCAGGAGAATGCTCGTAATCCAAAGTACTCGCATATCGAAGCGAGTTTCGCCATTGAAGTCAATGGAAACGAAAATAATTTGTTCCGCATTGACTTCAATGGCATGCAATACTGCATGCGGCCAGAGGCGGGGGGGAGCGGGAGAGCCTCGGAAACGGCCGGAAAGGCCCGAGGACAGTTCGGCTGACCTCAGAAAACCTCGGAAAGACTCCATTCACGAGCCTTTCCGAGGTTTGCCGAGGTCAGCTGAACTGTCCTCGGGCCTTTCCGTGCATTTCCCAATGGCGGCAATCGGCGCCGTTCGGCTCTGGCGCCCCCCCCCCCCACCTCAGGCCAAAAGCGGTACTGCACACCGCTTTGGCCTAAATCCTGCTCGTTTTGCGAGACAACGCTCGCAAACCGAGTTAGGATTTTTAAAAATACAGTGCCCCTATTACGAAACGCTCATTAACCGCGTTACTTGTAATCCGATGTTCCACTGTACTTCACTTCTCCCAAAATGCATCATGTTCTTAGAAAAGTACAAACACTCCAGTGCTCAGACTGTTACACATCCAAGGGAGTCACAATTCCTAATGCTTTTCCTGATGCAGCCCTCCTCAGACTAGGAAATCATAAAAAACAAAAGTAAAAACACACAGGAGGGCTAACGTGTTTCGGGGGATGTGGCCCCTTTGTCAAAGCTAAACCAACCAGGCTATAAGAGAGGCAGCATCCCAGGGCAGGAACGAGGTCCATGTACTCTGCACCTTCATTGTACATTAGCTCCTTTTGAAGGAGGACTTTCTCCATTGTATACACCACTACCAATACCTTGTATATACTGTATTAGTCCAGTATTATCACACATCAGCTAGTTAGGAAGGTGAAGGAATTTTTACGCACAGTGGAAAATCCCTTTTAATCATGTTTTTTTTTTTTTCTTTTTTTTTTTTCATTTCATAAATTTTATTTACCTTTGGCAACAGTGGCAATTATTCGGTGCCAAGGCTCCAGGAAAGATTACTTAAATCAGACACTTCTACCACGCCATGGGGGTCACTGGGCGATTTGCTTCTTGTTGCATGTCTGGAGAGCCCTATTAGCATACGGTGCTATTACATCCCCAGGGGTAATGGAATCAAAGAAAGGTTTTTGAAGGATGCTATAATGATGTTAAATGCACTTATATTCTTATGCCCGAACCATTGATTTCTCCCCTCCTCCCTGTGTTTTCTGGCGTTGGAGACGATAGGGCCGGCAGGTAGGAAGGGTGCCTGTAATTACAGGAGGGTCTGTAAGCTGCACGCTGGAATTAAAGACAAAAGGATGTAAACAGGATACATAATTAAGACACCAGCGAGCCAGACATGGTGACGGCTGGGTGACATAACACAGAGGGCCGGGGAGGGAGGGAGAGAGAGAGAGAGGGAGAGCCTTGCTGTGGTTTTCTCAGTCCTGTCTCGGCTCTTTACACGCTCGGCGCTATTTTTAAAAAAAATGTGTTTTTAATAAGCAATGATCTGCTGCAATCTACACAAGCCAATCAGCGATTAGGAGTTGGAAATTCAGTAGGTGATTTTTTTTTTTTCTTGATGACAATAGTCAGAGGCCAGCATGCACCAATGCTTTAAGGTATTAGATAGGCCCGGTTATATCCTGCAGTCTGCAATGTCACATGCATGCAGCAAACCTAAATACTCAGGAATGGGGATTTATTTTAGAAGTGAGAGATTTAGAGGTGAACTCCAGGCAGATATTAAAGGAGGAACTGCAGTCTGCTCACATAATTTGTATTAAAAAACATATTTGCCATTCTGAAGCTTCCCTCCAACCACTTTGCATATTATTTTATATATACTGGGATTCTGTACTTGCCAAATATGCTGCAGAAATCTCCCTCCGCTGAGTCTGGCTGCAGCCATTTTAACTCTGGGCAGCTGAAGCTGCTGCCTGATCACTTCCTGGATTTACACAGAGGCACACTTCCAGCTCTGCGGCTCTCATTGGCCCTCTTATGACTCACCCCCCCGCCTCCCTTCCTGGCAAACTCTCAGGAGAGTGAGATAGAGAGCTGTGCGTGATGTCATAAGCCTAGGCCAGTGATGGCGAACCTTGGCACCCCAGATGTTTTGGAACTACATGTCCCATGATGCTCCTGCACTCTGCAGTGTAGTTGAGCATCATGGGAAATGTAGTTCCAAAACATCTGGGGTGCCGAGGTTCGCCATCACTGGCCTAGGCTAATGACCAGACAAGAAACAGAAAGTGGGCTGTAAAAGGGATTTACTGGCAGAAAAAAAAAAATATGTTTTACTATCCAAAGTTAAAACAACAACAAGGGCAGAAGATTTAATAGATGCAAAGATGAAAAAATGACTGAAGTTCCACTTTAAAGTGTTACTAAACCCGGGAGCCTGCATTCACTATATCTGCTCTCCCACAGTATACAGAACATAGAAATGCAATTATTTTACTAAATATAAACTGATAAATACCTTTTCTCCTCAGCAGTATATAGCAGTCTTGTGACTTCTATCAGTGTCTGGTTAAAGCTTGTAGGAGGAATTTTCATTCTCCGCCGACCTTTTGTCTGGACAGTGCTGATTGGCCCTGTGCTGATCACATGCACCCTCCCAAGAAAACAAAAAAACTCTCTAGCAATACACCCCCAACTGAGCATGTGCAGCCCGTCTCCTGGTTCTGTAAATTCCAGGTTATTTTTTGGAGACAGTGGAGGAAGGGGAAGATCAGAGAAGACAGGATCAAACAGCCTCTCAGTGGCGGCTGGTGTATTTCCTTTTTTTTTTTTAAGGGGGAGGTGCGGCAAACAACCACCCTCCCCCCCTCCCCCCAGTGGCACCCCAAACCCTCCGCCCGCTCGCTGTCTGCCGGCCGGTCCGGCACTTACCCCATCTAGGTGGCAGGCATCAGGCAGCGGGCATCGGCATCAGGCAGCGGCTCCTGTATCCTTTCCTCCTTCACGGCGGCCGTGCGTCTCCTCCTAGGCATCCAATCAGATTGCCTGTCCTTTCAGCCAATCGGGTCTCAAGATCCACTTCCTGATTGGCCTGGGAGGAGGATCAGTGTTACAATAGTGAATATTCATTCGCTAATGTAACACACCTGGGTGGGCTCGGTTCGCATTCTCTGCGCCCTGAGTCCACCTTATTTTGAAGCCTATTAGAGCCTCTAGCTCTAATCAGGTAATCAGGTGCTTCAACCCCCCCCCCCCCCATTGGAATCCATGCAGCTCTGTATTCATTAAGGGCTAGTTTATACTCTTATTGCCCTCTGAACATCAATCCGTGTTCAGATGTCTCTTCAGAGGGCATATGAGATGCAGTGTGGGGGCGTCATATCAGGGGGGCACCCCCATTCAGTTTAAGGGGTCAGGTTTAACAGGCAGTACTGCGACAGCGGGGATCAATTGCAAAGCGGCATATGTGCTCTCCTTTTGCTGCCTTTGCAGCTTAAAGGGGGAGCATTGGGGGGGGGGGGGGGTGTTGTAAAAACATGATGTAAAGCGGAGTTCCACCCAAAAGCGGAAGCTCCACTTATCTGACTCCTCCCCTCTCCGGTGCCACATTTGGCACCTTTCAGGGGGGAGGGGGAGCGGGTACCTGTTTTTGACAGGTACCTGTCCCCACTTCCGGGAGATCGCACCGTAGGGAACTGTGAATGGCGGTGGGGAAGTAGTAGGAACTGTGAATGGCGGCGGCAACATCGGATGGGGTGAGGACATCGCTGGATTCCAGGACAGGCAAGTGTCCTAATATTTAAAGTCAGTAGCTACAGTATGTGCAGCTGCTGACTTTAAATTTTTTGCTGGGGGGGGGGGGGGGCGGACTTCCGCTTTAAGTTGCAAAGGCAGCAGAGAGGGAACACATATGCTGCGGCTGAGATGCTTTGCATGTGGTGTGGCAAAAACTATCCCCCCTGTCACATTTGGTAGTACTGCCCGCCAAACATGACCAATTCAACGGAATGGGGGGTGCCCCCTCCTCCAGCCACAAGTATAAACGGGGCCTTATACAACTTTTTTTAATGCAAGCAGTGTAAGTCGCTAAACTTGACTTGGCAACTGCCTCTTGCAGTCCCCATACAGCAGAACTCAGACTGGGAGAGGTCAAATAGAAGACAAATCTGCAAATCTGTGTCTGATTGTACTCGGTATATGGTACACCAATCTTCTACACATTTTTCATCTAAAATGGGACAGCAGTGCTGAAAACCATGGTACAGGTTAAAGCCAAATTCCAGACATAAAGATAAATACACTTGTATAAAGGAAACATTCTGTCCGCGCTGTCTTGCTGCAATTCCATAATGCTTACAGGTCTTGTCCCTCCCCCGGCCTGTGATTGGACAGTGAAAAGAGAAGCAGCAGACTGATGAGCTCATCTCTATGTCACTCTGCTCTCTCCTCCTACCAGCATGCTCTTTGCACTGCAGCATGAATGACTTGTGCTTTTCCCTCCCAGTCTGATCTCTGCTGCACAAGGAATGCAAGAGGCTGTGCCAGGTAAAATGCAGGTATTTACACTCTCAAACCAAAAAAACATTAATGTATTAATGATTACTAAGCTGCATTGATTTGTGTCTTTTACATTTTGTCTGGAGTTCTGCTTTAGAGCTGCCTGCATATAGCTTCAGAAATTTGAACGTATGGCGGGACCTGCAAAAGTGAATCTTCAAGCTTCAGCCTTTTTCTGGCATTGTTGAATGTTAGGCCATCCATCAACACTGCTCATTATAATGGTAGACCCGGTTAAGGAGGCCAACCATCAACACTGCCCAGTACAACAATGGAACAGGTTAAGGAGGCCAACCATCAACACTGCCCATTATCGCGATGGAACAGGTTAAGGAGGCCAACCATCAACACTGCCCATTATCGCCATGAACTGGTTTAGGAGGCCAACCATCAACACTGCCCATTATCGCCATGGAACAGGTTTAGGAGGCCAACCATCAACACTGCCCATTATCGCCATGGAACAGGTTAAGGGGGCCAACCATCAACACTGCCCATTATCCCCATGGAACAGGTTAAGGGGGCCAACCATCAACACTGCAAATTATCACGATGGAACAGGTCAAGGAGGCTAACTATCAACGCTACCCATTATAGCGATAGACCAGGTTAAGGAGGCCAACCAACAACACTGCCCAGTACAACAATGGACCAGGTTAAGGAGACAAACCATCAACACTGCCCATTATCGCCATGGAACAGGTTAAGGAGGACAACCATCAACACTGCCCATTATTATCGCCATGGAACAGGTTAAGGCGGCTAACTATCGACACTGCCCATTATAGCGATAGACCAGATTAAGGAGGCCAACCATCAACACTGCTCATTATAAACATGGGCCCAGTTAAGGAGGCCAACCATCAACACTGCCCAGTACAACAACGGACCAGATTAGGGAGGCCAGCCATCAACACTGCCCATGCCCATTATAACGACAGACCAGGCTAAGGAGGACAACCATCAACACTGCCCATTATAACGACGGTCCAGTTTAAGGAGGCTAACCATCAATGCTGCTGAATATAATGACGGACCAGGTTAAGGAGGCCAACTATCATCATTGCCCAGTGCAACAATGTAAAAAGTTAAGGAGGCAAACCATCCACACTTCCTATTATAATGATGGACCAGATTAAGAAGGCCAACTATTATCACTGCCCAGTACAACAATGGAAAAAGTTAAGGAGGCCAACCATCAACACTGCCTATTATAACATCGGACCAGGTTAAGAAGGCCAACTATCAACACTGCCCAGTACAATAATGGACCAAGTTAAGGAGGCAAACCATCAACACTTCCCGTTATAACCACGGGTCCGGTTAAGGAGGCCAACCATCAATGCTGCTGATTATAATGACGGACCAGGTTAAGGAGCAAGGAGGCCAACTATCATCACTGCCCAGTACAACAATGGACAAAGTTAATGAGGAAAAACCATCAACACTCCCTATTATAACGATGGACCACGTTAAGGAGGCCAACCAACAACACTTCTCATTACAACAATGGACCAAGTTCAGGAGGCAGACTATCAGCATTACCAAAAAGCTGCAGACTTGATTTTGAGGGTTCCTCTTCAATCATTAGTTCATTTTACAAAGTTCCTTTTCCAGATAGGTGTACATAAATCATGACTGTTCCAAAGGAAGTCTATAGTCCCCAGAGGTGTCATGGACAGCAATAAAAACCTGACAAAGATTGTACCCCTTCCCTACTCAAACCAAAATTAAATAAAAAAAAATGTTGTGCCTTGAGGTGCACTTTAAAATCCATTCACCTTGCACTATATGGTTGGGTCGCTAAAAAGTTTGATTGGCATCTAATAAATATTCACTTGTTTGAAACATATTAAACCTGCTCGGCTGTTACCATCAACTACCAACCACACTGAGCTTCATATACCAGTACAACAAGTCAACACAAGCCAGCCGAAGGTTTGATAGTTCTTTTCCATCATTCTAATTCTCTCCCCTACTTACCTTTAAATAGACAAAATGATTATTATTATTTTTTTTGGTACTACAGTCCAGCCCGCCCCCATTCCTCATCCTGCTCCCGCAGCCTCCTGGAATATCCATGTCAGATATCCTAGGGGGCATTATAGCGATAGCACCAGCTATGGAGGTGGAGGAGCTTGGGACATGTCATCAGGGGCGGCTGCAAGAACCTGGAAGAGACAGTTGGCTCCCTATGGCATAGGAGAAGAATATGGCCATGTGGGACCTGTTGTGCAACAATGGAGCAGTGGATACCTACAAATGAATGCTGGGTGAATATGTTTCTTGAGCCCAACCCAGCATAAAAGGTAAGAGAGGATGAAAAATGTAAGCTCATACAGCAGAAAATAATTTCATGGAAGCCAACAAACCTACCAACAGGACCTTGGGAGGGAACCTGGGCATAAACTGTACACAATACCCTTTAGCGGTAATGGACCAATGTCCCCAGTACTACAAGACTAAAGTGCTGACCACTGTTTGTCAAAAGATTTGGTCTCTGGAAAGTGCAAACAGCTGAAAAGATACCATTAAATAAAATATAATAAATAATAACTCTTGCCACCCAGAGGATGGCAGCATAACCCGAGGCCACAGGCATTTCTATAGGTGTCAACACCTCCCCCAGACACAAGATCAAATTCTGTACCTGAGTGTGTTGGGGGCCCAAATGAAATACCTCAAAAGGCACCTCCTACAGAGGTACAGAACATGTAGGCCACAGTGTTCACACCTGAGCATACTTAAGGATGTGTTAAGAAGGCCAACCATTAACACTGCCCAGTACAATGACTGACCAGATTAAAGAGGCACTGCCCATTGCAACGATGGCCCAGGTTGGGAAGGTCAATCATCACTGCCCAGTACAACGATGGCCCAGGTTGGGAAGGTCAATCATCACTGCCCAGTACAACGATGGCCCAGGTTGGGAAGGTCAGTCATCACTGCCCAGTACAATGATGGCCCAGGTTGGGAAGGTCAATCATCACTGCCCAGTACAACGATGGCCCAGGTTGGGAAGGTCAGTCATCACTGCCCAGTACAACGATGGCCAAGGTTGGGAAGGTCAATCATCACTGCCCAGTACAATGATGGCCCAGTTTGGGAAGGTCAATCGTCACTGCCCAGTACAACGATGGCCCAGGTTGGGAAGGTCAGTTATCACTGCCCAGTACAATGATGGCCCAGGTTGGGAAGGTCAATCATCACTGCCCAGTACAACGATGGCCCAGGTTGGGAAGGTCAGTCATCACTGCCCAGTACAACGATGGCCAAGGTTGGGAAGGTCAATCATCACTGCCCAGTACAACGATGGCCAAGGTTGGGAAGGTCAATCATCACTGCCCAGTACAACGATGGCCAAGGTTGGGAAGGTCAATCATCACTGCCCAGTACAACGATAGACTATGTTAAAGCGGAGGTTCACCCACAAAAACAAAAAACTGTCCTATCCGCATCATCCCACAACATACATATACAATTGCAATATTTTTTTTTTTTTTTTAGCTTTTCATTACCTTAATAGAGCAATCTAAAGTCAGACTTCCGGTTTTGCCTCCCACGGGAGTAGGCGTCTCTACTCCTTTTCCCCGGCGCCGCAGTGTTCTCTGGGAGCTCTCCGCAATGTCTCCTGGGAGCACAGTGTCACGCTTCCCAAGAGACATTGCGGAACGCCGTCCTTCGAAATCGCGCAAGATATTCAAGAAAGAAGTGACGCGTGACGCCGTGATATTTTTTTTTCGGTTGTGCATACCATCACAACGGGGCGTGAACTTTCAATGACGCTGCCCGTTGTGATGGCAACCAATGTGTTTACGGTGCTACTCGCCGTAAACACTGCGCAGGCACGAGAAAGAGCGGTGAATGCTGGGAGATGAGCATTTACCGCTTCCAGGAAATGATTGCTTGTGGGCTTCACACTGCCCACAAGCAAAATGGAAAATGCCTGTAACGGATTTTATAAGTACTTCTTTGCCACGAAAACGGACAGCGGACATTTGCAGAATCCAAACAAGTGAGTATACCATTGTATTGTAAAATATTAATTGAATGCTCTAAAAAAAAAAAAAGGATTGGCCGCGGAACCCCTGCTTTAAGGAGGCTATCCATCAGCACTGCCCATCATAAAGATGGACCAGGTTCCATTGGCTAAAAAAAATTTTTTTTAAATTGCTCAAGCCTAAAACCCATTCAAAAACGCTTGTGCAAGTGCTAAAAAAAAAACCCACAAAAACAACCAAATGATTTGTATAGAGTTTCTATTACTTTTTATACTTTCTACTTCCACTTCATTTGTAAATACTGTATATACTCGAGTATAAGCCAACCCGAATATAAGCCGAGGCACCTAATTTTACCACAAAAAACTGGGAAAATGTATTGACTTGAGTATAAGCCTAGGGTGTCCATCTGCATGCCTCACTGTGCCTCACTTTGCCTCACTGTGTCCATGTGCATGCCTCACTGTGTCCATGCCTCACTGTGTCCATGCCTCACTGTGCCCATGACTAGACTGACGTTTAACATGGGAGTCTACGGAAGGGGTGCTCGGCTTTGAAAAATCGGTGCTCCCCAGCCGTAAGGCCCCCAGACAATAAACTTTGCACACTTATAGAGGAGAAATGGGGTTACAAGTGTGCCAAGTTCCAGGTCCAGGGGACCTACGGCCGGCAGGTACCGGGTCCCCAAAGTCACCAGAGGAATTACTGTTTAACACGGGAGTCTATGGAAGGGGTGCTCGGCTTTGAAAAATCGGTGCTCCCTGGCCGTAGGTCCCCCAGACAACAAACTTTGCACACTTGTAGAGGAAGAGTGGGGCTACATGTGTGCCAAGCGGCCGGTACCGGGTCCCCAAAGTCCGGGAGATCAGGCGCAAAAAGGTGACTCGAGTATAAGCCGAGGGGGGCATTTTCAGCACAAAAAAATGTGCTGAAAAACTTGGCTTATACTCGAGTATATACGGTAACTTTCCAATGCTTTGTACCACTGCTGACAGTTGAAGTGTAAACAAAACAGTTGCATTAGGTATTGGTAATTGGTATCGGCAAATACTAAAAGAAAGTATTGTTAATCTTAAAAAAAAAAAAAAAATGGTATCCCTAGTTCTAGTGCATATTTATTTCTGAAAAAAAAAATATCAACTGGTTTGCAAGAAAAAAAAGAAAGGGGGAGAAGGCACTCAGACTAAACATTTATTTTTCAGTGCCTGGGGTCCTATTTAAACATTGTTCTTGTGCACAATAAAAAAAAAAAAAAAAATGCAACGCTTTTTCTGCATACGAATTACAATAAGGTCTTCCCTTGAATAATTCCAAAAAAATAAAAACTCAACAGTTGAAATAAAATTCCAATGAAACAAATGCTGAGCTTTTTTTGTTTTAAGTCAATACCGTACGGACGGCCTCATACCTCTATTGTACGGAAAACCGCCGGGAAAAAGGGATCGAACCGTTTTTCTGAACTACAATGTATAACAAAAAAAAAAAAAAAAAAGCAGGCACAAGGCTCTATTAGAAGCTGAACGATGAATGCACAGTTAAAAGATCCATAAACACATATTTGTCTGGAAAATGTTCTTACATAAAACCGTTATTGAAAAGGGGGCCTACTTTTTATCTTGGTGTTATTGTAATTTTATTGAATTGCTTATTTCGTCTTTCATATTGTGTTTTAATGGAAATATAAATCTATTTTATGCATGATAGAAACCTCATTGTGAACTGGTATAACAGATAATTTTGACAATTCTCCATAAAAACGCTCAACCAAAAGACAAAAAGAGAAACGGGGAAAAAAAATAAATAAAAAAAAAATCAAGCGAGTACAAGATGGCACAGACGCGGTAATAGAATCTTATCCTTTATTTTACTATCTCTTTACATGTGGCTGCGGCCATCTGTCGTTAAAGGGTTGGTGTGGAAATGTCTGTTTTGCAGAAGCTTCTTGTCACAAGTCACTAAATATCTGATAGTTCTTGGGAGGGAAGGACTCGCCTACACGCGAGCAATCTTGGTGGGTTGGGCCACCTACACGCTGTTTGGGAGCTAATGCGGTTTTCGGAAGCAAACGATCGGACTTTGGGTGAGGTTATTGAGGTATAACTGCTTTTTGATACAGTATAAAAATGTAGATGCGTTGTTTTCAGCACTGTTTTAGTCAACTTGGTATTTTTTGTGACCTTGAACAGGCACAGAAGAAGGAAAGTAGTCATCTGCAGTGATACGTTTAGCATTGGGAATAGGTGAGGGCAACGTTTCTCAACCTTCTTACCAGGGGAACCCTTAAAATAATTTTAATCTTTGGCAACTTGGTGTTTTTTGGTGACCCTGAACAGGCACAATAGAAGGAAAGTAGGCATCTGCAGAGGTAAGTTTAGTGCTGGGATTAGGTTAGGGCAGGGGTCTCCAAACTTTCTAATGAAAGGGCCAGTTTACTGTCCTTCAGACTATAGGGGGGGCCGGACTGTGCTTAGTGGGAGTAAACAATGCCCAATCTTTGGTATTAGGGGGATAAATAGTGTGTGTCAGTGGGAGGAATAGTGCCCCATCAGTGCCAGTGAAAGGAATAGGACCCCATCAGTGTCAGTGAAAGGAATTGGGCCCCATCAGTGTCAGTGAAAGGAATTGGGCCCCATCGTTGGTGTCAGTGGCAGGAATTGGGCCCCATCGGTGTCAGTGAAAGGAATTGGGCCCCATCGTTGGTGTCAGTGGCAGGAATTGGGCCCCATCGGTGTCAGTGAAAGGAATTGGGCCCCATTGTTGGTGTCAGTGGCAGGAATTGGACCCCATCAGTGTCAGTGAAAGGAATTGGGCCCCATCGTTGGTGTCAGTGGCAGGAATTGGGGCCCATCAGTGTCAGTGAAAGGAATAGGACCCCATCAGTGTCAGTGAAAGGAATTGGGCCCCATTGTTGGTGTCAGTGGCAGGAATTGGGGCCCCATCGCTGGTGTCAGTGGTAGGAATTGGCCCCATTGTTGGTGTCAGTGACAGAAATTGGGCCCCATTATTGGTGTCAGTGGCAGAAATTATGCCTCAAGGGCTGCAAAAGGCAAGCTAGGGGCCACAGTTTGGAGACCACTGGGTTAGGGCATTCTTTCTCAACCGTCCTACCAGTAGAACCCTTGAAATAATTAAAATTTAAATTTTTGGCAACTTGGTAATATTTTTTTAGCGCCCCCGAACAGGCTCTGAAGAAGGTAAGTACAAATCAGCTGAGGTAAGTTAAGTATTTGGATTAGGTAAGGGCAACCTTTCTCTTACCAGGGGAACCCTTGAAATAATTAGCATTTTTAGTTTTTTGGCAACTTGGTATTTTTTGGTGACCCTCAGTAGGCAAAGAAGGTACTCAACCTTCTTTCCAGGAGAACCCTTAAAAGAATTTTCATTTTCGGCAACTTGGTGTTTTTTTTGGTGACCCTAAAGAGGCACATAAGAAGGTAAGTACACATCTTCAGAGGTAGATTTAGTATTGGGTTTAGGTTAGGGCAACCATTCTCAACTTTCTTACCATTAGAACCCTTGAATTAATTTTAATTTTCAGTTTTGGCAACTTGGTATTTTTTGGTGACCCTGAACACACACAGAAGAAGGTACTTAACCTTCTTACAAGGAGAGCCCTTGAAATAATTTTCATAATTTTCTTTTTTTTTGGCAACTTTGTATGTTTTCGTGACTCCAAGCACAGGAAAGGGTAAGTATGCGTCTGCAGAGGTAAGTTTAGTATTGGGATTAGGCTAGAGCAACCTTTCCCAACCTTGATACCAAGAGAACCCTTAAAATAATTTTAATTTTTCGGGCGACTTGGTATGTTTTGGTGACCCTGAACAGGCACAGAAGAAGGTAAGTAATATTGGGATTAGGTTAGGGCAAACTTTCTCAACCCTCTAACCAGGGGAAGCCCTTTCATTGGTGGTCTGATGATGTCAGAGAACCTGTGACCACCAGAGCATAGGGGAGAAGAGGCTGCGGAGGACCAGTCTTACAGCCTAGAGGGAACTTGTGAGAGCCCGGATTGGGTTGTGTAACGTGGATTTTTTTTTGGCCCCCTAGACCTAAAGCAGCATTTAACCCTTACAGTTCTGGAGCAGTCCCACTGCAAGGAAGTATTTTTACCTTCTTCAGAGTTGGCTAACATAAGAATTACGTTAAGGAAGGGGGGGTTAGGCATGTGGGGGTTGCATTCTTTTTGTTACTGCGCCAAAATTTATGTCCAGTGCCGAACACCAGCAAAATACATTGTTACTAAGTGTGGAATATGCTATGTTATATTCTCTGTATTTTATAACCAATGAGATCCGACCTTCCTTCACAACACGAATTTCCGCTTGGTCACATGTCTGACCCCTGACCTCCACCATGGCATTCCGCTGGTAAAGGTCTGATTTTTAATTGTAGGTCTGGGAAGTACTCTTCTCATGTCTGCACTATAATTACCGGAGGCTCTGGATCTGACAAAAAGAAACCTTTGTTTAAAAGGCTGAACGTTCTCTCCTCTGCTTCTCTTCTCTACTTTGTCAAATAATTAAAACATATTTGAACATTTCATGGGGATTGCTATAAACTCTACGAGGTATCTAGTCCCCACTTCAGTCTCCTGATAATTAAAAGGTGAAGGTTCCAAATCCTGCTGGATGCAGGTTGTCATGTTATCACTCCAGCAAAAAAAATCACCATCGTCCATTTTGGTTGACTTCTTCAGCTTTGGAATGTTGAGGCACAGATGGGCAGCTACAAGGCTGAAGGTAACAATAACAATTGTCATTCATGCTATATCTCCTGAGATATTTCTACACACCCTATGGATTTTCTGACACTCTTTCTTCCTTCCTTCCTTTCTTCCTTCCAGCCTTCTTTTTTACTCTTCTTTCTCCCTCACCCGTCATCCTTCCCTTTTTCCTTCCTTCCTTTCTTTCATTCTCTTTCTTTTTTTTTCTGTCTTTCATTCTTTCTTCCTGCCTTCCTTTTTTACCCTTCTTTCTCCCTCCCCCATCTTCCTTCCTTTTTTTTTTCCTTTCTTTTTCTTTTTCCTTTCTTTCTTTGCTTCCTTTTCTTTCATTTTCTTTCTTTCCTTTCATTCTTTCTTCCTCCCCTGTCTTCCTTTCTTTCTTCCTTCTTTTTTTCTTTCTTTCCTTTTCTTTCATTCTCTTTCTTCCTTTTTTACCCTTCTTTCTCCCTCCCCCGTCTTCCTTCCTTCTTTCCTGTCTTCCTTTTTTACCCTTCTTTCTCCCTCCCCCATCTTCCTTCCTTCTTTCTTTGTTTCCTTTTCTTTCCTCTCATTCTTTCTTCCTCCCCTGTCTTCCTTTCTTCCTTTTTTTCTTTCTTTCTCTCTTTCTTTCTTTCATTCTATTTCTTTCTTTTTTCCCCTTCTTTTTCCCTCCCCGTCTTCCTTCCTTATTTCCTTCCTTCCTTTTTTCTTTCTTTCCTTTTCTTTCATTCTCTTTCTTTCTTCCTTTCATTTTTACCCTTCTTTCTTACTTCCCTGTCTTCCTTCCTTCTTTCTTTCCTTCCTTTTTTTCTTTCTTTCTCTCATTCTTTCTTTCTTCCTTCCATTTTTATCCTTCTTTCTCCCTCCCCGTCTTCCTTCCTTCCTTTTTTCTCTTTCTCTCTTTCTTTCTTTCCTTTTCTTTCATTCTCTTTCTTTCATTCTCTTTCTTTCTTCCTTCCTTTTTTTACCCTTATTTCTTCCTTTGTTTTCTTTCTTCCTTCCTTTTTTACCCTTCTTCCTCCCTCCCCTGTCTTTCTTTCTTCCTTCCTATTTTTAGGTATCAATAAGTGATATAATAATTATATAAATAAATATAATATATATATATATATATATATATATATATATATACACACATATATATATATACACATATATATATATATAAATGAATTATCCTTTATTTATTTATTTATAGACCAGAAGGAAGCTGCAAAAAATCCGAAAGGTCCAGAGGGCTATATATATATATATATATATATACACACACACACACAATCTTCCCTTCGGAATATAACACTTCATGGTAAAAGCGAGCAGGCTTGTTGCGCTGTTCTCGCTTCCCGCGCTGCCAGATCCCGTATCCCAGCTCTGACAACAATACATATGGTTTTAAAAGAGCAAACTAAGGAGGTGTGAGATTTTTAACTATTAAAGTGCGACCAGCTGTAGCTGTACTCTGCGTGGCTGTGCTATTCCAAATGCGCAGTACGACCTAATCGCACTTCTAAAAGGATCGCTCCACCCAAAACTGAGTTTACTATAGAAGTGTAGAGAGTCAAATAACCATCAGATGTTTTTTTAGGCCTTTTGGAAAATCTTTTAGTCTATTCATTTGAATGGACTGAAATCGCACCGGATCGCATTAAAAGTAGTGCATGCACTACTTTTCAAAAACGCACTGCACCGGATCGCTTGGTATTGTGGTACTATGCGATGTGATGCAGGTAAACACACAGCATTTGCGATCTGCATTTGGGGTGTTCTGAGGATTATATTGACACCTGCAGAAAGCCGCACACCCAGTGCGTTTTGAATGTGGTGCGTAAAACTTGCATGATACGCAGGTTTCCTGCACAGGGTTTCCGGTGTGAACGAGCCCTGAGACCAATAGGAGAATATCACATAATTTTACCTATCTGGATCTGCCAAAAACTGAAACATAGTTGCTTTTATGTTCCCCCAGACAAGACGAGCCTTGACCCCCTTTAGTGATGGGGGAACCCTACTACAAAGCTCAATTATTATTTTTTTTCACCTTACAGTTCAGCTTTAAAGTGTATCTAAAGCCAACATTTTTTGTTGTAGATTTGGATGGCCTAGTGAGAGGTGAGAACTCCCAACTTTAACCGCTTCAACCCCCGGAAGATTTGGCTGCCCAATGACCAGGCCATTTTTTGTGATACGGCACTGTGTCGCTTTAACTGACAATTGCGCGGTCGTGCGACGCTGTACCCAAACAAAATTGACGTCCTTTTTTTCCCACAAATAGAGCTTTCTTTTGGTGGTATTTGATCACCTCTGCGTTTTTTATTTTTTGCGCTATAAACAAAAAAAAGAGCGACAATTTTGAAAAAAAAACACAATATCTTTTACTTTTTACTATAATAAATATCCCAATTTTTTTTTTTTTAGATATATTTTTTCCTCAGTTTAGGCCGATACGTATTCTTCTACATATTTTTGGTAAAAAAAATCACAATAAGTGTATATTGATTGGTTTGCGAAAAAGTTATAGCGCCTACAAACTATGGGAAAGATTTATGGCATTTGTATAATTTTTTTTTACTAGTAATGGCGGTGATCTGTGATTTTTTTGCGGTATTGCGACGTTGCGGCAGACAGGTCGGACACTTTTGGGACCATTGTCATCTACAGAGTGATTAGTGCTATAAATATGCACTGGTTACTATGTAAATGTCACTGGTGGGGAAGGGGTTAACACTAGGGGCGTTCAAGGGGTTAACTGTGTTCCCTATTGTGTGTTCTAACTGTGGGGGGAAGGGGACTGACTATAGGAGATGACAGATCGTGTTTTCTACTTTGTAGAAAGACACGATCTGTCCTTCTCTCCTCAGACAGCACGGGCATTTGTGTGTTTACACACACAAATCCCCGTGCTCCCGCTCGTGCACGCGTTCGCGCGTGGCTGGCGACAATCGCTCGCGTGCACTCTGGTGGCTCTCCTGGGCGAAGCCGTATATATACGGTATTTCGCCCAGGAGAGCCATTCTGCCGCAGTATATCTGTGTGAGCCGGTTGGGAACCAGTTAAAATATGGCAAAGAAGCGGGAAAAATGGGTGTGGCTACATGCTTGCGCTGAATATTGGGCAATATTGCACAAAGCAAGGTCCATAAAGACATGGATGAGCGAGTTTGGGGAGGAGGAACTTGACCTCAACCCGATAGAACACCATTGGGATGAATTAAAGGGGTTAAAGCCCAACTCCAAGAAATATAAAAAATCTATGCTTACAGTAAGACCCCTATCCCTGTTTTTCAAGGTATACTGTATATACCCGAGTATAAGCCGACCCGAGTATAAGTCGAGGTACCTAATATTACCCCAATAAACTGGGAAAACGTATTGACTCGAGTATAAGCCTAGGGGGGAAATGTGCCCATTGCCACCTCACTGTGCCAATTGCCCAACCTTACTGTGCCCATTGCCACCTTACTGTGCCCATCCTCACTGTGCCCATTGCCACATCACTATGCCACCTCACTGTGCCCATTGCCACCTCACTGTGCCCATTGCCACCTTACTGTGCCCATCCTCACTGTGTCCATTGCAGCCTCCCTGTGCCCGAGTGTACCTGAAAATCTTCTTATACTGCGGCCGGCCATCCATTGTTTAAATACCGCGCCTTTCTCCAGGTCCTCTCATTCTCGGACTCCGTTTCCCAGCAGGCACTGTGTTCAGTGTTCCGCCAATCACAGACATCTTTTCATCCTCGGACAAGAGAGCGTCCATGATAGGCGGAACACTGAACACAGTGTCTGCTGGGAAACGGAGTCCGAGAATGAGAGGACCTCCGTGATAGGCGGAACACTCAACACAGTGTTTGCTGGAAACGCCTATCACGGAAGGGACCAGGGCAAAGCCGTGATATTTAAACAATGGACGGCGGCCACAGTATAAGAAGATTTTCAGGTACTGACTCGAGTATAAGCCGAGGGGTGTACTTTCAGCCCTAAAAAAAGGGCTGAAAAACTCGGCTTATACGCGAGTATATACGGTAAATGCCTTCTATGTCTACAGGAACAAGCATTGTTACTTCCCCTATTCACTGCACCATACGTCTCCATCACTGGCCTCTCCCAGCTAAAACTTGGGTTTGTGGCGAGTCCTTTGGCACCATCACGCATAATGCAGAGCTATTAACCCTGTACTGTACGTCGTGGGGGGGCGAGCATGCCGTTGTGGCTGGGAGCCCCTTAGAGAGGAGGCGGTGGAGGATCAGTCATACTGCTACATGGGTAGACTTTTTTCTATTTCATCACAATCAGCAACTTTCGAGACAGGAAGGTGAAGCAACACAAGGAGCCAGTCAGGTGTGCTGCAGGGCAAGGTACATACTGATAGGAGAGCAGAGAGATGAGCTTATCAGTCTGCTGCTTCTCCTTTCACTGTCCAATCACAGGGTTTGAAGGGGAGACTGCAACAGAAAACAATTAGATCTTCTGCTGGGCAGGCTGTATTGAACTCCCGGCTGGCTCGCCAATAATACAACTGGCTCGCCAATAATAATAATATTTTGGCAATTAAAACATCTCCCATAGATATATTTCATCTGTTCGCCTGGAGAGTTCTGCTTTAATAATTTGCCCTCCAAAATGTTTCTTCAGTATTTTGGGCTCATGAAATCTTTGGATATTTTTTTTTTTTCTTGACTTTTTGCTGAATTGACACACATTGTGTATTTTCTCCACATACAAGGATTCATCCTCCTGGTTTTCTGCTATTGTAAGCTACTTTGACAATTCTCTAAGGCTTCTTCATTAAGACAAACAAGCGATGTGCGCAATGCTTTACTGCCGCTGGTCCTCGGCTTCCAGGGACAATCCCATGTTTGGAGTGCTGGTCCCTTTAAATTTTTTGGACAATTGCATAACATGTTTCCCTTTTTCTTTTTTATCATGGTAAATGTAAAGCCATATGTACTTCATCATGTTCTTTCAAAAGTTGCTTAAATTTTTTTTCTAATCTGCAGCTTTTTATTTTAATAATCCCTGGTGGTCCTGCCATGAAGGTCCTCTTACAGGGTGACAACCAAATCCCAACTATCCTCCTGCGTTGTCACTCTATTGCATACAGCCCCTGGTGAAGACTACAAGTGTCTGTGCCAACAACACATTGGCATGTCCCAATTGTCACTGTCAGGAAGCCAGGCCAAGGCAATGATGGGCAGCAAATGCAGGGGCGTGTATATGTAGGAAGAAGCTATAAATGGCGGGAGGAGATCAGCAGTGCTGAGATGTAAGAAGTACGGAAACAAAGGGGAAAACGGTATTTCTGAGAGAGAATAGTCATACCTAATCCAAGGCAAGGTGTCTGAGCACCATCGGGAGGATTGTCATTACTGAGTTATGTGGCCCTTTGTAGCCTTTATGTAGCCCTTGGACACTATTGATCTTTTATTGAAAAGAATCAAGCAACTAATTTTTATACAAAAGTAAAAAACAAAACCATAGTACAAAACTTCAACAGAAAACAAAGGAATACACATCCATGTTCAGAATATATACAATATATACATAATCCACTACCAAAACATCCCTAGAAAACTATCTACATAAAGCAGCAGAGAGGGCCTAAGAGGCACAACCCATCACCTATGTACGCAGCCATTTATCAAAAATTCATCAAAAATACTGATAATCTAGGGTGATAAGAGACAGACAGCCACACCCGGGAAAGAGACTCCTGGCAGTCAGGGAGGCTTGAAACCCCTCCACGCCTTCAACCAAGCCCCCTGACCCCGCTTGTCTCTCTCAAGCTCCCGAATCCTCCCCACCTCATGCAAAATGTCATACACCACCACCTCAACAGGAAGGAGTTTTTGCCGAATGCTGACCTGACACCGTGCATTCCAGGTGAAATAACGGACTACTAGGCTAACTAAAAAAAGTGTATCCAAACAAAAAACTCCACCGGTATTGAATGCTCCGTACACCCACTCAGCATAACCCAGCCTGGAGAGGAAAGGGACACCGAGGGCCCGCCCCACCTGTTTATACACCTCTATGTTAAAAGGGCAATGAAGCAGAAAATGGTCCATAGTCTCCTCCTCATCTGCACACTCCTCCCGAGGACAGCTACGATCCATCCCACTGCGGAATTTCAAATTGCCCCGAACATAGAGCTTCCCATGGAAGCACAACCAGGCCAGATCCCTAAATTTAGGGGGTACTCTATCCAAATTAATCAGTCTTAACCCCGCCCTCAAAACTGGGCCCGGGCAATCCCTTAAGGCCAGTGGGTCATGAAAGACTTCGCTCAAGACTCGACTCATAAGGACTTTCCTTGGAACCGATCTGAGATCTTCAGCCGACAATCGCCACTGCCGCAGTAACTTCAGGCATGGAGCAACATAGGCTGGTAGCTGACCACGATGACCCCTGCGATTCTTCACTTGGCCACCTTCTTCCCAAAGTCGTAGAAAAGGCCTAAACCAAGATCTAAATATACCTACCCATCCAGGAGGTTCCACTGCAAGCATATTACCAATGTTAAACTTTAGAAATAGCAGTGAAAAGAAAAGAACTGGGTTGACCATACCTAAGCCACCCTCCCTCCTGGATAGGTAGGTGACATTCCTCTTGATGGGGTTCAGTCTGTTCCCCCACAGCATCTGGAAGAACACACTACTGACCCTAGCATAGAGAGACACTGGCAAGATGCAGACAAAGCTAACATACAAGAAGATCGGAATCAGGTAAGTCTTAATCAGATCAACCCTTTCCCTCATAGATAACTTCCATCTTTTCCAGCTGACCACCTTAGTATTGGCAATTTCCAGTCTGCCTTCCCAGTTTTTGAGGCCATAATCGCCGGGTCCAAATTCAATGCCTAGTATCTTAATTCTTTCCTGGGGCACTGGAAAGGTGTCCGGGAGATCAAAACCCTCACCATCCTTTCCCATCCAGAAAACTTCAGTCTTTTCCTGATTGATCTTGGAGCCTGATGCTTCAGAATACCGTGATGTCAGAGAGACCACCTCCTCCGCTTCATCCGTCCCAGTGACAATCACCGACACATCATCCGCATAGGCAACAACCCTCAATGGCGGCTCACCCGGGAGCCCCACTGGTACCCCACACAACATGCCGCTCTCTAGCCTCCTGATGAAGGGGTCGATTGCAAACACATAGAGCAGGGGACTCAGGGGACAACCCTGGCGCACCCCGGAGCCAACCCCAAAGGACTGTCCAACCCAACCATTAACAAGAGGGAAGCTTTCTGCCCCCTTATACAAGACTTTCAGCCAATCGACAAAACCACCCGGCAGACCGTACTTACTAAGGAGCAACCACAGGTACTCATGGATAACACGATCAAAAGCCTTTGCCTGATCCAATGTCAGCAAATACTTTCCCCAGCCTGCAGCCCTGCACCGCTCCAAGGCCTCCCGGACAGCTAAAACCGCTGTGAAGGTGCTCCTACCCTGGACCGAACAGTGCTGATGGCGAGAAAGCAAGGACTCTGCCACTGACGATAGGCGCCAGAAAAATATCTTTGCCAGTATCTTTCTATCGACATTAAGAAGGCTGATGGGGCGCCAATTCTCAATCATCGAAGGATCTTTACCCTTTGAAAGAAGAATCACAGCCGAGTGCCTCATGGAAGGGGAAAGCACCCCCTCAGCAAGGCAACTGTTAAAAACCTCTACCAAATGCGGGGCCAGAATAGACTTAAAGGCTTTGTAAAACTCAGCCGTCAAGCCATCCGGTCCAGGCGACTTTTTGATGGCAAGCTGTTCAATTGCCCTCATCACCTCTTCGACTGTGATCTCCTCTGTCAAATTCATCAATGGAACATCTCCACCATTTAGACCTGGAGTAGAGTCCAAAAAGCTTTCCATCTTGTCACGATCAAGCTCTTTCCTCCCAAGAAGGTCGGCATAAAAGGACCTCACGACCTCCAGAATCCCTGACCTGGACTTTGTCAAGGAACCCGTACTGTCCTTAAGGCCAACGACCGTTTTAACAGCTACACCTTGTTTGCAGTTCTGGTAAGGGTCAGGCGAGTGGTACTTCCCATAGTCCCTCTCCAGAACCAAAGAGGCATGCCGGTCATATTGACACTTTCTGAGAAGGAGTTTCACTTCGGAGATTGCCCCAGGATCTCCTCCTCTCGAGACAAGAATATCCAGCTTCCTCCGTAAACGTTGGTAGGTCATGTATTTATTAAACTGATTTCTATTGGCTAGGCCCCTGAAGAATCCAGCGATCCTCTTTTTGGTCAGCTCCCACCACTCAGCCTTGCTGCTACAAAAGTCCAGGATGGTCACCTGTGCCTGAAAGAATTCCTCAAAGGATTGTCTAACATGTTCTTCCTTGAGTAGTGTCGAATTTAATCTCCAGATGCCCTTGCCCCTCTGAGGGGCGTCTGAAGCATTCAGTACCACAGATAGCATACAGTGATCAGAGAACTCTACTGCCTGCACCACTGGGGGCGAGAAAGCAGAGGCCTCCTTCAAAAAAAACCTATCTATCCTACTCTGACTATTACCACGATGAAAAGTGAACCCGGTGTCATCTGGGAGGTGCTTAATGTGCACATCCACAAGACCAGCATCCCTAACCATACTGTTTAAAAAAACGCTATCATATCCCAGCCTGTCCTTGAAGTCCTTCCTGTCCTTGGGCCTAGTTACTGTATTAAAGTCACCTCCAAAGACCACTTGCCGGGATGTAAAAAGAAATGGCTTGATCCTTGTAAAAAGGCATTTCCTGTCCCACTTTGTGTGCGGCCCATAAACATTGATTAGGCGCAGGTCCTGCCCTCCCACAAGGACGTCTAAGACCATACATCTCCCAATCTCCACCTCAATAACCCGCCGGACAGTTACCATGCCGGTTTTAAACAACACCGCCACACCGCCGTAAGGCTCGGCCGCAAGAGACCAGTAAGATGGACCATACCTCCACTC
Organism: Rana muscosa; assembly: GCA_029206835.1. Classification (NCBI taxonomy): domain Eukaryota; kingdom Metazoa; phylum Chordata; class Amphibia; order Anura; family Ranidae; genus Rana; species Rana muscosa. The sequence continues at coordinate 314,818,220 of CM055119.1, read as the reverse complement.
TCTCTTGGCCATATGAATATCTGCCAAGGAGGTGAGCCTAGTCTCTTGCAAAAATAAAATTTCAGCATCTAATTGGCTGAACAAAAAGAAGGCCATAGAACGAGCTCTTACTGACTTAATGCTGGCGACATTAATTGTCACCACTTTTAACGGAGGGGGAACCGCCATTTGGGTTATTGGGTGGATTGCTTCTTAGCTCCCCTCTGCTGCTCATCACCAGAAGCCTCTCTCTTTCTAGAGGCCGCCTCAAAGTCCATTTCGGAATCAGAACTTCTCTCCGAAGAAGCTCCGGATGAAGAAATATCCCACTTGGAGGACCTATGACGGCTGGAGACAGGAACCGGAGCTTCCCGTCCCCGTTCCGTCCTCACCGCCTGCCTCTTCCGCCTCCCAACCTTCCTTCTCTCCTCCAGGTACCGCAGGTCAGCCTCAGAGATGCCCTCATCTCTTACTTTTTTCTTTAAAGTTTTTCCACAAGACTTCTTTACAGAGGAAGGGGCGCCCTATTTAGTACACGCTGGTGGGGGGGGTGATCCCTTTAAGTCAGACTCAGGAGGGGTAGACTCCTGGGGGGTAACTGACTTGGGGGGCACAGACTTTGAAGGTTCTGACACAAGAGGAGAGGGTACAGTAGGCTGGGGGGACACAGAGACAGAAACAGAAGGAGTACTTACAGACACAGGAGGGGTGGCCACAGGAACTGGAGAGGGATCCTGAGGACCGGGGGAGGCGGTCACCGCAGAGGAGGATGGTACACCAGGGGTCTCACCCTCCATCCCGTCCAGCCTTGACATGTCCTCTACTACCTCCTTCTCCATATTGTGCCAGGCTTCAGGACATCTGCTGTAGGGGTGGCCAAGACGCAGGCACAGGTTGCACCTGATCTTCCTGGTACAATCCTTAGCCATATGACCCTGACCCCGACACACTGAACACATCAAGGCTGAACAGGAGGAGCTCAAGTGCCCCTTTTCTCCACAGCGGTGACACAGCTTCGGCTGACCAGGGTAGAAAACAGTCATCCTATCCCTCCCTATGAAAGCTGAGGAGGGCAAGTGACGGACAACATTCCCATCCCTGGCCAACCTGACTGTTACCGACCATCCCCCAGTCCAGATGTTACGCTCATCATGGATTTTATTAGGTTTGGTCAAAACCTCCCCATAGTTCCTTAACCAGACCTCTAGATCCCGAGCAGGAACACTCTCATTAGTCAGGATAATGGTTATTTTTTTTACTGTTGACCTCTGAGACACCGCAACTGGGACCAGACCTTCCCATTCAGGTCTTGACCTGCACCGAGCCTCATATCGCTCCCAGAACAGGTCAAGACCCTCTGGCCTGGTGAAGCTAACCGTATAGTCCCTTGTCCCAGCTACATGTATAAAGGCATACAGGTCATTTGCACCAAAACCCATCTCCAATATCAAGTCCACCACTGCACGCCGTGCTGGAGGGATGGCACCACCTTCCCATTTCAGAATAACTACATTCCGCCTGGGACCCCCAGCAGAAGCCAGAGACCCAAGACCAGATCTTGGGGTGCTCAAAGTGGCAGCTTGCAGTGGAAAACCCCGTTTGGGAGCGGGACTACCAGGAGCAGAGTGTGCCACCTGTGCAAAAGTAGGTTTATCAGGGCCAAGGGCCGACACTGAAGTCACATTAGTCTGTATATTAGTATTATTATCATCATCAACTGTATGAACTGAAATGGCAGGATCTGTAGCAGGACGATTGTTCATCACACTGGTACTGGGGTGATTGTTATCAGTCACAGAACTATTCAAATTCCCATCAGGAATAGTCACAGTTGCTGCAATACCAGCTGTCTCCTGATGCTGCACTGTAGAGTCCTCAGCAGCAGTGGGGCAAACAGCTTTGGACTCAGCCAAAGAAGGGTTAATGGGCTGTTCTGACACTTGCAGTCCATCCACAGAAATGACATTTTTTAAACGTATCTCTTGCTGCATTGCAGCCTCAGCAGGCACAACATTGCTGCACACAGGACTAGCAGCCTGATTGTCATTAGGCACATTGTCAGTCACAGTGTTAAAAGGAACATAAACAGTCTTATCCACAACATTGGATTTAGCAGACTTCACTTTATCAGGTACATCATCAGTAATGTCTTCCTCATTAAACACCATCTGATCCCCCCGCATAGGAGACTCCATTACCTGGATGGCCCTCAGCATACCTCCAGACTCCTGGGAAGGCCTGGGGCTTCTTACCTCTCCCTGGGGGGGCAGGGGGTCAGAACTGGGGGTCTCCTCCTCCTCCACCTCCATCTTTGTCACCCTTCCAAACCTCTTGTCGTTGCAAAACTTCTCTTTAAAGGGCCCATCTCTGCCTTCCATCATGGCCACGATGGTCTCCTGATGATCCACACGGACCTTGGCCAGCTGGATTTCCGGATCCATGGATCCCCGTTTCTGGCTATGTAAGCCCTCACGTTGCCTTCGCAGGCGCTTCAACTCCGCTCTCAGCTTGTAGAGCTTGTCCCTCTCCCTGTTCAGGACCTTAATCCCGGCCACCACTCGCTCCCGAATGGCCTCCGAGCCTTCATCCTCACCAGGGGCAGAGAGATCAGCTTGTGCAGAGGCAGGCAGTTCACCCGACGGCCCAGGAGATGGCTGGGAGCCTCCAGCAGGAGAAGCCCTGCTGCCCTCCATGGCCTCCCCAGAAAGGGGGCCAGGGAGCTGGGATAGATTTCACCACCACTCCCTTCTCACAGAGCAGCTTCAGAGGCACCTTCCTCCTGACACACCTGTGCTCCAATGATGGGCGGGGCACTATTCCTCCCACAGACACCAATGATGGAGCACTATTCCTCCCACTGACACCAATGATGGGACACTATTCCTCCCACTGACACCAATGATAGGGCACTATTCCTCCCACTGACACCAATGATGGGGCACTATTCCTCTTACTGACACCAATGATGGAGTACTATTCCTTCTACTGACACCAATGATGGGGCACTATTCGTTTTACTGGCACTAATGATGGGGCACTATTCCTCCCACTGACACCAATGATGGGGTACTATTCCTCCCACTGACACCAATGATAGGGCACTATTCCTACCACCGACACCAATGATGGGGCACTATTCCTCCTACTGATACCAATGATGGGGCACTATTTCTCCCACTGACACCAATGATAGGGCACTATTCCTCCTACTGATACCAATGATGGGGCACTATTCCTCCCACTGACACCAATGATGGAGTACTATTCCTTCCACTGATGCCAATGATGGGGCACTATTTCTTCCACTGACACCTATGATGGGGCACTATTCCTCTCACTGACACCTATGATGGGGTACTATTCCTTCCACTGATACCAATGATGGGGCACTAGAGCTTTATTTAGTGCACATACTCTAGAAATTGACCCAACGGGTTTACACTTTCATTGCAGTTACAATATACAGCTGTAATTCCAGCTGCGCGATGCTCGGAATTCCTGCGCCGCTTCCCCTTTAAACATAAATAAATCTGCAGAAAACAGCAGATCAAGGTTTGTCCCATTTACGGAATTTAATCAAAAAAGTTTTTCCGCGGCTCGAATCCCTTTGATGGCGCAGCAACTGTGAAATTCTATTTCAAAGGCCTGGCACAGACTACCTCTCCGTACACAGGCTGCAAACCCAATTGTGCCGCCGCCGCCGTATTACACACAACCAGCAAAAAAAAGAAAAAACAAGGAGGACGCCAAGAAAACGAAAGGGGAGGAAATTCTTTGTAAGAATCTTCACATAATAACCTCATCTCCAGAGTCAGATAAGATTCTTCCCGCAGCTGTGAAAAAGGTGGCGCTCTTCTTCGCGGCTCGAGTGCGGCGGACTAAATGGTGTCATTAACCCTTTCCCACCACCTCTAAAATGTTACATTGTAATCGTATTTAGATCTTTTTTTTTTTGGAAGGGAACCAATCATCAGAACAGAAATATGGATGACATGGCTGAGACGCCCTAAAAGGTGCCCACCTAAAGTGAACCATCTGCTCTACCCATGCCGGGCAACGGCTTCACCTAAAGTGGAGCATTGCATGAAAACCTTCCAGGCATGTCACTATGTCACCAATGATGGGGCACTATTCCGTCCACTGACATCAATGATGGGACACTATTCTTCCTACTGATACCAATGATGGGACACTATTCCTCCTACTGATACCAATGATGGGGCACTATTCTTCCTACTGATACCAATTATAGGACACTATTCCTCCCACTGATACCAATAATGGGCCACTATTCCTCCCACTGACACCAATGATGGGGCACTATTCTTCCCACTGATACCAATGATGGGACACTATTCCTCCCACTGATACCAATGATGGGGCACTATTCCTCCCACTGACACCAATGATATGGCACTAATCCTCCCACTGATACCAATGATGGGGCACTATTCCTCCCACTGACACCAATGATGGGGCACTATTCCTAAAAACTAATGCCAATGATGGGGCACTATTCCTCCCACTGACACCAATGATGGGGCACTATTCTTCCCACTGATACCAATGATGGGCCACTATTCCTCCCACTGACACCAATGATATGGCACTAATCCTCCCACTGATACCAATGATGGGGCACTATTCCTCCCACTGACACCAATGATGGGGCACTATTCCTAAAAACTAATGCCAATGATGGGGCACTATCCCTCCCACTGACACCAATGATGGGGCACTATTCTTCCCACTGATACCAATGATGGGCCACTATTCCTCCCACTGAAACCAATGATGGGGCACAATGTGCATTAGAAGCTGCAGCAAGTCAGATAGAGCCCCGCCTTATTTCCTGGCTGGAGGACCTCCAGCATTATCTCCCCAGCCTGGCTGTCCCCGGCCCGCCCCTTTTCATTCATTGGATTTCAGAATAAAAGAGGCTCAGCATCACATGTGGGTGTTACCTGTGACTTTGCCTAGGAACGCGTTAGCCATTTTGTTTTCCTGTTGTCCACTCTTATTTTGACTGCATTACTTTGGATTATTTTGACTTTACACAATAAAGACGCCTTTGATGGAGTGCGGCAGTCCAGGATTTTTTATTTTCTTTCTTCATGAACTGTGTGATGTCATCGTGTCACTATGGAGCAAAATCTCTGAGGAACGTTTCCAACCCCTTGTTGAATCTCTGCCACCAAGAATGGTGTCCCTAATAAACCAAGGTCTGACTTTCCTTGACTTCATGACTAAGCCCTGCCCATTCCTGTGTCCAATGAGAGCAACTCGATGGCCAGCAGAGGCCTTTTCCTTGGACGGACGGATGGACGGCAGTTGATGGATCTTCGCTATCTAAGTCAGGATGGTGAGGAAAGGGCTAGAGCAGGGTTTAGACAACCCCCGACACTCCAGCTGTTGTAGAACTACAAGTCCCAAGAGGCATTGCAAGGCTCAGACTGCCACAGGCATGACCCCCGAAGAGAAGAGGGATGATGGGATTTGTAGTCTCAGCACAGCTGGAGTGCAGAGGTTGCCCACCCCTGGGCTAGAGGATGCTGGAGGTCCTTCAGCCAGGAAATGAGGTGGGCTCAGATGCAACTTCTAATGCATACTGTGGGAAGCTCACAGCCTGCAGTGCAATTGTGCAAGATGGAAGTGAATTCCGGAGTCCCCCTTTAACCTGCTTAAGGACCGCCGCACGCCGATGTACGTCGGCAGAATGGCACGGCTGGGCACATGGGCGTACAGGTACGTCCCCTTTAAGATGCCCAGCCGTAGGTCGCGAGCGCGCCGCCGGCGGCGCGCTCGCGACCCGGTCCTCTTCTCCGTGACCGTCCCTGCGGGAACAGCGGACCCCGATCGCCGCTGGTGTCCCACGATCGGGTCACAGAGAGGAAGAACGGGGAGAGGTAAATGTAAACAAACCTCTCCCCGTGCTTCCTAGTGAGCCTGTCACTGATCGTCTGTTCCCTGTCATAGGGAACGACGATCAGTGACGTCACACGCTAAGCCACGCCCCCCCCCCACAGTAAGAAACACACATCAGGGCACACTTAACCCCTACAGCGCCCCCTCCTGGTTAACCCCTTCACTGCCAGTGTCATTTTCACAGTAATCGGTGCATATTTATAGCACTGATCGCTGTAAAAATGACAATGGCCCCAAAATATTGTCAAAAGTGTCCGATGTGTCCGCCATAATGTCGCAGTCACGATAAAAATCGCTGATCGCCGCCATTACTAGAAAAAAAAAATATTAATAAAAAAGCAATAAAACTATCCCCTATTTGGTAGACACTATAAATTTTGCGCAAATCAATCATTAAACGCTTATTGCGATTTTTTTTACCAAAAATATGTAGAAGAATACGTATCGGCCTAAACTGAGCAAAAAAATTAACTTTTTATATATTTTGGGGATATTTATTATAGTAAAAAGTAAAAAATATTGCATTTTTTTCAAAATTGTAGCTCTATTTTTGTTTAAAGCGCAAAAAATAAAAACCGCAGAGGTGATCAAATACCACCAAAAGAAAGCTCTATCTGTGGGGGAAAAAGGATGCCAATTTTGTTTGGGAAGCACGTCGCACGACCGCACAATTGTCAGTTAAAGCAACGCAGTGCCGAATCGCAAAAAGTGGCCTGGTCATTAAGCTGCATAATGGTTTTGGGGTCTTAAGTGGTTAATAAACCTGCGTAGCGGCTCCTGCGAGATAAGGCAGCGGTGGAGGCTTCCCCGGGACTGGGTTGCCAACCTCCCGCAGCATTTTTTTACTGACAAAACCTGGAAAAATTACTGGCGGGGCTCATTTTTTCCCCCCTGACAACCTCAGAAGTGACAGAACTCCTATTGAAAACGAACACAGTGAATATCTGAACAGTATAAACATGATATGGAAACACTGACAATACCCAGACAAAGTCATTTGCTTAATTTACAACTAAAAAGTCAACACAGCATGAAATTATCAGCCCCTGATATTTACTGACAGTTGTAAAAAAAAATCACAGAATTTTACGAACTGTCAGTAAATTTACTGGCGGTTGGCAACCCTGGCCCCCGGGACCTGCGCCGGAGAGCGGAAAAGGCTTTAAATACGGCAAAGTTCTCTTTCATGAAGATCTCCCCGAGGAGGAGACACAAGTTTCCTTTTCAAAACAAATGTTTTTCACAGGCATTACGACGAGCGCCTTTGATCCTTTTATTGTGCGTTACGTCGGCGCTCCACTTCACCGTCCTCACTGTAATCCCTCGCCTGTGAAGGCGGCACACTGACACCCCACAACACATCTTACTGAACGGGAAAGGAACGGGGGAGGGGGCGCTAGCAGGGGAGGGCTGGGCCAGGGGGCAGGGTGGCAATTGCCTCCCAGGTTGCCCTAACTTATTTTCAAAATGGCCGGCAGCCGCTGCTCGCTACCATTTTCTTTTTTATTCTGGTCTAGGAAGTCGGGCCGGGGGCACGGCCATGGCGGCCGACCACTAGCTGTTGCATTCCGGGAGTTGTAGTCCGCACTCAAGCTTCTGGTGGGTGGAAAACACAGCAGCGCAGAGGAAACTACAACTCCCTGGGACCGGATTCTTGGAAGCAGGCAGAGGCAGGGCGTGCCAGGGAGTCGGGACGCAGGGCTGCAGGGCTGGGCACTGGCTGCAACTTGACCCCAGGATCAGGAGCGTTACCCCCCCAGAAGCCCGTGGCGTGCAAGGACCTGCTGAGCTGAGATCGCTGAGGTGAGAGACCCTGAGACCCCTAGCTGACCCCACATCTCCCCCACCATACACCCCATGTAACCTGCCCCAGTGATCAGGCTGCATTGATGGGCACTGGAGTTGGCTGCACTGATGGGCACTGGTGAGGCTGCATTGAAAAACCAGGTGGGCCATGGATGGTGAGCTGATTCGGCGGTTCAATGGGCCACTTGACTGGACTTGCCCCCCAGGCCTAAGGCCGCCAGCCCTCCCCTGGGCGCTACACCAGGAAACGACTTCAAGAGCCACGCGATCGCGTTACCAGACGCAAAACTCTATGATTTGAGTCCATGGCCGCCATAACAGGGAAATACAGAATAGAAGGGGCGATTGATTGCATTAGGACGGCGGCGATGGACGCAACGCATCGCTCCGCTGACAGGTCCACCTCAATACATTGTCCCTAGTTTTATTTTTACACTTTTATTTTACTGTTTGGTTCGTTTTTGGGCAGAATGAGGACAGCAGAGAAACGCTGTCGGGTTTAAAGGTTGCTATGTCCCCATGGGGAGATTTCTCTTCACTTCTTGTTGGGACAGGAAGTGATGGTAAATCTCTCCAGTGGGCACAGGAAGTCATATTAAATCCCTCAATTTGGAGGCAGGAAGACATTTAAAATCTCCCCAGAGGGGTCAGGAAGTCATACTAGATCTCTGAAGAGGAGACAGGAAGTCATATTAAATGTCTACATTAGGGAACAGGAAGTCATGTTAAATATCTCCAGGAGGACAGGAAGTTATATTAAAACTCCCCAATGGGGACGGGAAGTCATGTTCAATCTCTCCAGGAGGACAGGAAGTTATATTAAAACTCCCCAATGGGGACGGGAAGTCATGTTAAATCTCTCCAGGAAGACAGAAAGTTATATTAAAACTCCCCAGTGGGACCAGGAATTTATATTAAACCACCACAGTGGGGAGAAGAAGTTTTATGAAATCTCCCCAAAGGGGTCAGTGAGTCATATTAGATCTCTCCAGTGAGAACAGGAAGTAATTTTAAATCTCCCCAGAAGGGGTCAGGAAGTCATACTAGATCTCTGAAGTGGAGACAGGAAGTCATATTAAATGTCTACATTAGGGAACAGGAAGTCATGTTAAATATCTCCAGGAGGACAGGAAGTTATATTAACACTCTCCAGTGGGGACAAGAAGTCAATTTAAATCTCCCCAGTAGGGTCAGAAAGTCTTATGATATCTCTGAATTGCGGACAGGAAGTCATGTTAAATCTCTCTAGTGGGACAGGAAGCTATTTTAAACCTCCCCAGTGGGACCAGGAATTTAAATTTAAACCACCATAGTCAGGAGAAGACGTTATATTAAATCTCCCCAAAGGGGTCAGGAAGTCATGTTAAATTTCTACAGCGGGGAAGGGAAGGCATATTAAAACCCCTCCAGTGGGAACAGGAAGTCATGTTAAATCTCTCCAGCTGGACAGGAAGTTATATTAAAACTCCCCAGTGGTGAGAGGAGGTTTTATTAAATCTCTCCAATGGGGACAGGAAGTCATTTTAAATCCCCCCAGTGGGGCCAGGAAGTCTTATTATATCTCTGAATTAGGGACAGGAAGTCATGTTAAGTTTGGGGAAAGCATGGCATATTAAACACCCCAGTGGGGACAGGATGTCATGTTAAATCTCTCCAGTAAGACAGGAAGTTATATTAAACCTCCCCAGTGGGAACAGGAATTTATATTAAGCTCCCATAGTGGGGAGAATAGGTCATTTTAAATCTCCCTAGTGGGCACAGGAAGTCATTTTAAATCTCCCCAGTGGGCACAGGAAGTCATTTTAAATCTCCCCAGTGGGCACAGGAAGTCATTTTAAATCTCCCCAGTGGGCACAGGAAGTCATTTTAAATCTCCCCAGTGGGCACAGGAAGTCATTTTAAATCTCCCCAGTGAGTGGGCACAAGAAGTAATTTTAAATCTCCTCAGTGGGGTCAGGAAGTCATAATAGATCTCTCCAGCAGGACAGGAAGTTATATTAAACCTCCCCAGTGGGAACAGGAATTTATATTAATTTTTTTTTTAGATCTGCCCAGTGGTGGCAGGAAGTCATATTAGATCCCTTCAGTGGGGACAGGAAGTCATGTTAAATCTCTCTTGTGAGGACAGGAAGGCATAATAAAACCCATCAAGCAGAGACAGGAAACCATATTAAATCCTGCAGTGGGGACAGGAAGTCATATTAATATTCTCCAGCGAGGACAGGAAGTTTTACAGTAATCTTTACAGTAGGGACAGGAAGTCATATCAAATCTCTCCAGTTGGAAGGAAGTCATATCCAGATAACCTGTCACTTTGCCCTGAATTGGTAAAATGCACACAAGGGACGTTTGCCCAGATCTCTTAAACGCCGTTCTCCTTGGCGGCAGTGTTTTGGCAAAAAAAAAAAAAGCTTGATTTGCGGAAACGCATCTAGACGCGTTCAGGCGTGTCAAGAACTTGGGGCGCTAATTTGCTTCATTGGCCATAATAATAATTTATTCTGGCCATTGAAATGAATTGATGCTCAAGGACTAAACGAGTCTAGCGCTTAGGCGCGTTTACACGCATTTAGGCGCGTTGGGTGTTTTTTTTTTTGTTTTTTTTTTGCCAAAACACTGCTGCTGCCGCTGGACGCACTGGCAATTTTTTCTTTTTTTTCTGCCCCTAAATGCCCCTGGCAGGAATAAAACAAACAAAAAAAAAAAAAAAAACGCCAGGCGCCCCTAACAGCAACGTTAAAAACATTCAGTGTGCAGAAGGCCTAATTCTTACACCTGATTGGACGACCGCTTGCGTCGTTCGTTAAAATCAAGACTGATCTCCTCGGAGAAAAAAACAAGCATCAGGAGCTGACGTACTTTCTCACCCCGCGCCTTGACCCTGCCGACTGCGACAATCCAGATTTAGAAAGTGAAGCAGGCTGTGCTGCCTCCGTACCCTGATTACGATGACAGGCACAAATCTGCAGAGTCAGCGGCAAGGGGAGCGACAACAGCGGCAATGTACAGCTGCCAACCGACTCCCGGCAACACCTGGAGAAATTCTGCTTTATTTTTTTGGGGGGGGGGGGGCTCAGGTGATCCGCGCCATTGTAAAGACGAACAAACGGAAAAAAAAACAAAATGAATCCTACTGACCTCAGAAGAAAATATATGGAAACCCAATCAATAAAATGGCATTCCAAAAGTAATTTCCAATATTTTTCTAAGCTTTCATTAAAATAATCCTTGGTGACAGGTACTTCCTGTTATAGGGTGACAACCCTTCAAACCTGTCTCCTAATTGTGCCCTTGCATTGTCACCATGCCACACAGGCCTCCAATGGAGACTACAGCAAGTTCCCCCGTTTTTTGGGTTGGTCCAAATCAGAGCCCACCTCCAAATATGTGAGAACTTCTCATCACACCCAGGTTATGGGTTGGTCCGATCCAGACCCTGCCCGTAAATATGTGAGAACTTCTGATCACACCCCAGTTTATGGGATGGTCTTACCCTGAGCCTGCCTCTAAAAATGTGAGAACTGCCCATCACAACCAGTTTATGGGTTGGTCCTACCCAGACAGATCCTGCCTCTAAATATGTCAGAACATCCTAATTGATGTCTTGGTCTTACTCGAGTCCCACCTCTGAATATGTGAGAACTGTCCACCACTCCCAGTTTATGGGTTGGCCCTACCCAAGTCCCACCTCTGAATATGTGAGAACTGCCCATCACACCCAGTTTATGGGTTGGTCCTACCCAGACAGATCCTGCCTCTAAATATGTCAGAACTGCTTAATTTATGTCTTGGTCCTACCCGAGTCCCACCTCTGAATACGTGAGAACTGTCAACCACTCCTAGTTTAAGGGTTGGCCCTAACCGGGTCCCACCTTTGGATATGTAAGAACTGTCCATCACAACCAGTTTATGGGTTGGTCCTACCCAGATCCTGCCTCTAAATATGTCAGAACTGCCCATCACACCCAGTTTATGGGATGGTCTTACCCTGAGCCTGCCTCTAAATATGTCAGAACTGCCTATCACACCCAGTTCATGGGTTGGTCCTACCCAGGCAGATCCTGCCTCTAAATATGTCAGAACTTCCTAATTTATGTCTTGGTCCTACCCGAGTCCCACCTCTGAATATGTGAGAACTGTCCACCACTCCCAGTTTATGGGTTGGCCCTACCCAAGTCCCACCTCTGAATATGTGAGAACTGTCCACCACAACCAGTTTATGGGTTGGTCCTACCCAGATCCTGCCTCTAAAAATGTCAGAACTGCCCATTACACCCAATTTATGGGTTGGTCCTGATTCAACAAAGGCAATATATTGCTCTGAGCAGTGGAACCTTGGTATATAACTGGAAGTTGTAGTCCGGGTGCCCAAGCTGTGGTGTCCTCACATCCACCAAAAGACAATATAGTCAGCAAAAAAGATAGCTGGCGACTCCATAAACCTCAAACAGTTATTTATGCGTTGGTCCTACCCGAGTCCCACCTCTGAATATGTGAGAACTGTCCATCACTCTCAGTTTATTGGTTGGTCCTACCCGAGTCCCACCTCTGAATATGTGAGAACTGTCCATCACTCTCAGTTTATTGGTTGGTCCTACCCGAGTCCCACCTCTGAATATGTGAGAACTGTCCATCACTCTCAGTTTATTGGTTGGTCCTACCCGAGTCCCACCTCTGAATATATGAGAACTGTCTATCACAACCAGTTTATGGGTTGGTCCTACCCAGATCCTGCCTCTAAATATGTCAGAACTGCCCATCACACCCAGTTTATGAATTAATCCTACCCAGATCCCGCTTCTAAATATTCCAGAACTGTCCATCACACCCAGTTTATGGGTTGGTCCTACCCAGACCCCTCCTCTAAATATACAAGAACTGCCCATCACACCCAGTTGGTCCTACCAAGACCTCGCCTCTAAATATGTGAGAACTGCCTATCACACCCAATTTATGGGTTGGCCTTGCCCAGATTCTGCCTCTAAATATGCCAGAACTGTCCATCACACCCAGTTTATGGGTAGGTCCTTACCCAAACCCCGCCTATTAATATACAAGGAACTGCCCATCACACGCAGTTTATAAAGTCGATCCTACCCAGATCCTGCCTCTAAATATGTGAGAACTGCCTATCACACCCAATTTATGGGTTGGTCCTACCCAGATTCTGCCGCTGAATATGTGAGAACTGCCCATCCCACCCAGTTTATGAGTTGGTCCTACCCAGACCTCGCCTCTAACCATGAGGGGACTTCCCATTTGCACCCTGTCTTTCTAAGTTACTGCACAGTTGCAGGAACTGAAATACGTTTGATGCTGTGATCCTGAGACATGACCTCAGGACTTAGGGTGGTGGGGGCCCATGGGCTTGAGCCCAGTCAAGCCCAATGGTAAGTCCGGCCCTGGACCCGGGACGCAGCATCGGGGGGACAGAGGGCCAACATGCTTAGGCTGTCCCTGGAAATCCAGGGCATCTCGTATCAATGGAAATGCCATTACTAGCATGAGCCATCACTGGAAGCGGCTACAAAGAGCCCCTAGAAGATTAGTAAAACTGAAATGTGATAAAGGATGAAAAAAAAAGAAAATTGTATTTCATTTAAAAATTGGAAATTGTTTTTGAACCAAAGCGCTTTAGCAAACTAAATATTGTCCTCATAGTTACTAAGGCATTGCACAACAAATTCGATATTTCTCCAGTTCCCACCAACCAATCAGAACTCATACATGGGTGAAGAACAATTTACTGATAAAGGTAAGCAAAGGGATGTTAAGGTTCCTTAGAGGACTTCAAAATACTGGGACCACACTCAGGGACACGGGGCCATACTCAGGGACACAACGGGCCACACTTAGGGACACAACGGGCAACACTCAGGGACACAACGGGCCACACTCAGGGACACAAGGCCACACTCAGGGACACAAGGCCACACTCAGGGACACTGGGCCACACAAGGACTCTTATTGGGACAATGCAACGGTACAACTAAAATGTTCCTTCTCTTTCCTCAACGGCTAAAAAAAAAAAAACTACTATGTCATTCGGCGCTAAAGACATTTAGATGCAAATGATGAGATCCGTCTTCGGCAAAGTTCTTGTGCGGTTCCTAAGGGGACAATTCACCAAACAGCATTCAGCCCTCACAGATATGGAGCCCCTATCAATAATACACCGAGGAGCAATCCGCCTCCCCCGAAGCTGCCATTTTATTCCAAGATAAATGAGGCTGCCGGGCTGTTGGCGGTACCTGTGCATGGAGCTACAACAAGGCTGCTCATGGACAGTGCGGCATTGTGTGCAATGGCTAGCTGTGGTCAAGGGTCCTAACGGTGCATTTAAAACAAAGAAAGGATGTTGGTTATTACCTCTAAATTATTTGTGGATGTTATTTTTTGCTCAGGGCTCTGTTTTAAGACTGGGCGCATAGTCCATGAGGGTGTCCGCTGGTGCAGGGGTCCCCTATCTTTCTAAACAAAGAGAGGATTTTCTGTCCTTTTGACTTTAGGAGGACCAGACTGTGGGAGTAAACAATACCCCATCATTGGTATTATTGGGTGGAACAGTTTCCCATCATTGGAGTCAGTGGGAGGGATAGTGCCCTATCATTGGTGTCAGTAGGAAGAATAGTGCCCCATCATTGGTGTCAGTGGGAGGAATAGTGGCCCATCATTGGTGTCAGTGGGAGGGATAGTGCCCCATCACTGGTGTTAGTGGGAGGAATATTGTCCCATCATTGGTGTCAGTGGGAGGAATAGTGTCCCATCATTGGTGTCAGTGGGAGGGATAGTGACCCGTCATTGGTGTCAGTGGGAGGGATAGTGCCCCATCATTGGTGTCAGTGGGAGGAATAGTGCCCCATCATTGGTGTCAGTGGGAGGGATAGTGCCCCGTCATTGGTGTCAGTAGGAAGACTAGTGCCCCGTCATTGGTGTTAGTGGGAGGGATAGTGCCCCATCATTGGTGTCAGTGGGAGGGATAGTGCCCCATCATTGGTGTCAGTGGGAGGGATAGTGCCCCATCATTGGTGTCAGTAGGAAGAATAGTGCCCCATCATTGGTGTCAGTGGGAGGGATAGTGCCCCATCATTGGTGTCAGTGGGAGGGATAGTACTCCATCATTGATGTCAGTGGGAGGAATAGTGCCCCATCATTGGTATCAGTGGGAGGAATAGTGCCCCATCATTGGTATCAGTGGGAGGAATAGTGCCCCATCATTGGTGTCAGTGGGAGGAATAGTGCCCCGCCCATCATTGGAGCACAGGTGTGTCAGGAAGAAGGTGCCTCTGAAGCTGCTCTGTGAGAAGGGAGTGGTGGTGAAATCTATCCCAGCTCCCTGGCCCCCTTTCTGGGGAGGCCATGGAGGGCAGCGGGGCCTCTCCTGCTGGAGGCTCCCAGCCATCTCCTGGGCCGTCAGGTGAACTGCCTGCCTCTGCACAAGCTGATCTCTCTACCCCTGGTGAGGATGAAGGCTCGGAGGCCATTCGGGAGCGAGTGGTGGCCGGGATTAAGGTCCTGAACAGGGAGAGGGACAAGCTGTACAAGCTGAGAGCGGAGTTGAAGCGCCTGCGAAGGCAACGTGAGGGCTTACATAGCCAGAAACGGGGATCCATGGATCCGGAAATCCAGCTGGCCAAGGTCCGTGTGGATCATCAGGAAACCATCGTGGCCATGATGGAAGGCAGAGATGGGCCCTTTAAAGAGAAGTTTTGCAACGACAAGAGGTTTGGAAGGGTGACAAAGATGGAGGTGGAGGAGGAGGAGACCCCCAGTTCTGACCCCCTGCCCCCCCAGGGAGAGGTAAGAAGCCCCAGGCCTTCCCAGGACTCAGGAGGCATGCTAAGGGCCATCCAGGTAATGGAGTCTCCTATGCGGGGGGATCAGATGGTGTTTAACGAGGAAGACATTACTGATGATGTGCCTGATAAAGTAAAGCCTGCTAAGTCCCATGTTGTGGATAAGACTGTTTTTGTGCCATCTAGCACCATGACTGATAATGTGCCTAATGACAATGTTGTGCCTGCTGAGGCTGCAATGCAGCAAGACTTGCATTCAAAAAATGTCATTTCTGTAAATGAACTGCAAGTGTCAGAAGAGCCCATTAACCTTTCTTTGGCTGAGTCCAAAGCTGTTTGCCCCACTGCTGCTGAGGGCTCTACAGTGCAGCATCAGGAGACAACTGGTATTGCAGCAACTGTGACTATTGCTGATGGGAATGTGTGTGTGGCTGAAAAAAATCCTCCCAGTTCAGGTGTGATGAACAATGGTCCCAGTACACGTGTGATGAACAATGGTCCCAGTACAAGTGTGATGGACAATCCTACCAACTCTGTTCATGCAGATAATGTGCAGACTAATGTGACTTCAGTGTGGGCCCCTGGCCCTGAGAAACCTACATTTGCAGAGGTGGCACACTCTGCTCCTGGTAGTCCCGCTCCCAAGCGGGGTTTTCCCCTACAAGCTGCCACTTTGAGCGCCCCAGGATCTGGTCTTGGGTCTCTGGCTTCTGCTGGGGGTCCCAGACGGAATGTAGTTATTCTGAAATGGGAAGGTGGTGCCATCCCTCCAGCACGGCGTGCGGTGGTAGATATGATATTGGAGATGGGTTTTGGTGCAAATGACCTGTATGCCTTTATACACGTAGCTGGGACAAGGGACTATACGGTTAGTTTCACCAGGCCAGAGGGTCTTGACCTGTTCTGGGAGCGATATGAGGCTCAGTGCAGGTCAAGACCTGAATGGGAAGGTCTGGTCCCAGTTGCGGTTTCTCAGAGGTCAACAGTAAAAAAAATTACCATTATCCTGACCAATGAGAGTGTTCCTGCTCGGGATCTAGAGGTCTGGTAAAGGAACTATGGGGAGGTTTTGACCAAACCTAATAAAATCCATGATGAGCGTAACATCTGGACTGGGGGATGGTCGGTAACAGTCAGGTTGGCCAGGGATGGGAATGTTGTCCGTCACCTGCCCTCCTCAGCTTTCATAGGGAGGGATAGGATGACTGTTTTCTACCCTGGTCAGCCGAAGCTGTGTCACCGCTGTGGAGAAAAGGGGCACTTGAGCTCCTCCTGTTCAGCCTTGATGTGTTCAGTGTGTCGGGGGCAGGGTCATATGGCTAAGGACTGTACCAGGAAGATCAGGTGCAACCTGTGCCTGCGCCTTGGCCACCCCTACAGCAGGTGTCCTGAAGCCTGGCACAATATGGAGAAGGAGGTAGTAGATGACATGTCAAGGCTGGACAGGATGGAGGGTGAGACCCCTGGTGTACCATCCTCCTCTGCGGTGACCCCCTCCCCCGGTCCTGCTCAGGATCCCTCTCCAGTTCCTGTGGCCACCCCTCCTGTGTCTGTAAGTACTCCTTCTGTTTCTGTCTCTGTGTCCCCCCAGCCTACTGTACCCTCTCCTCTTGTGTCAGAACCTTCCAAGTCTGTGCCCCCCGAGTCAGTTACCCCCCAGGAGTCTACCCCTCCTGAGTCTGACTTAAAGGGATCACCCCCCCCACCAGCGTGTACTAAAAAGGTTGCTTCTTCCTCTGTAAAGAAGTCTTCTAGAAAGACTTTAAAGAAAAAAGTAAGAGATGAGGGCATCTCTGAGGCTGACCTGCAGTACCTGGAAGAGAGAAGGAAGGTTGGGAGGCGGAAGAGGCAGGCGGTGAGGACGGAACGGGGACGGGAAGCTCCGGTTCCTGTCTCCAGCCGTCATAGGTCCTCCAAGTGGGATATTTCTTCATCCGGAGCTTCTTCTGAGAGAAGTTCCGATTCCGAAATGGACTTTGAGGCGGCCTCTAGAAAGAGAGAGGCTTCTGGTGATGAGCAGCAGAGGGGAGCTAAGAAGCAATCCACCCAATAACCCAAATGGCGGTTCCCCCTCCGTTAAAAGTGGTGACAATTAATGTCGCCAGCATTAAGTCAGTAAGAGCTCGTTCTATGGCCTTCTTTTTGTTCAGCCAATTAGATGCTGAAATTTTATTTTTGCAAGAGACTAGGCTCACCTCCTTGGCAGATATACATATGGCCAAGAGAGAGTGGAGGTATGGTCCATCTTACTGGTCTCTTGCGGCCGAGCCTTACGGCGGTGTGGCGGTGTTGTTTAAAACCGGCATGGTAACTGTCCGGCGGGTTATTGAGGTGGAGATTGGGAGATGTATGGTCTTAGACGTCCTTGTGGGAGGGCAGGACCTGCGCCTAATCAATGTTTATGGGCCGCACACAAAGTGGGACAGGAAATGCCTTTTTACAAGGATCAAGCCATTTCTTTTTACATCCCGGCAAGTGGTCTTTGGAGGTGACTTTAATACAATAACTAGGCCCAAGGACAGGAAGGACTTCAAGGACAGGCTGGGATATGATAGCGTTTTTTTAAATAGTATGGTTAGGGATGCTGGTCTTGTGGATGTGCACATTAAGCACCTCCCAGATGACACCGGGTTCACTTTTCATCGTGGTAATAGTCAGAGTAGGATAGATAGGTTTTTTTTGAAGGAGGCCTCTGCTTTCTCGCCCCCAGTGGTGCAGGCAGTAGAGTTCTCTGATCACTGTATGCTATCTGTGGTACTGAATGCTTCAGACGCCCCTCAGAGGGGCAAGGGCATCTGGAGATTAAATTCGACTCTACTCAAGGAAGAACATGTTAGACAATCCTTTGAGGAATTCTTTCAGGCACAGGTGACCATCCTGGACTTTTGTAGCAGCAAGGCTGAGTGGTGGGAGCTGACCAAAAAGAGGATCGCTGGATTCTTCAGGGGCCTAGCCAATAGAAATCAGTTTAATAAATACATGACCTACCAACGTTTACGGAGGAAGCTGGATATTCTTGTTTCGAGAGGAGGAGATCCTGGGGCAATCTCCGAAGTGAAACTCCTTCTCAGGAAGTGTCAATATGACCGGCATGCCTCTTTGGTTCTGGAGAGGGACTATGGGAAGTACCACTCGCCTGACCCTTACCAGAACTGCAAACAAGGTGTAGCTGTTAAAACGGTCGTTGGCCTTAAGGACAGTACAGGTTCCTTGACAAAGTCCAGGTCAGGGATTCTGGAGGTCGTGAGGTCCTTTTATGCCGACCTTCTTGGGAGGAAAGAGCTTGACCGTGACAAGATGGAAAGCTTTTTGGACTCTACTCCAGGTCTAAATGGTGGAGATGTTCCATTGATGAATTTGACAGAGGAGATCACAGTCGAAGAGGTGATGAGGGCAATTGAACAGCTTGCCATCAAAAAGTCGCCTGGACCGGATGGCTTGACGGCTGAGTTTTACAAAGCCTTTAAGTCTATTCTGGCCCCGCATTTGGTAGAGGTTTTTAACAGTTGCCTTGCTGAGGGGGTGCTTTCCCCTTCCATGAGGCACTCGGCTGTGATTCTTCTTTCAAAGGGTAAAGATCCTTCGATGATTGAGAATTGGCGCCCCATCAGCCTTCTTAATGTCGATAGAAAGATACTGGCAAAGATATTTTTCTGGCGCCTATCGTCAGTGGCAGAGTCTTTGCTTTCTCGCCATCAGCACTGTTCGGTCCAGGGTAGGAGCACCTTCACAGCGGTTTTAGCTGTCCGGGAGGCCTTGGAGCGGTGCAGGGCTGCAGGCTGGGGAAAGTATTTGCTGACATTGGATCAGGCAAAGGCTTTTGATCGTGTTAACCATGAGTACCTGTGGTTGCTCCTTAGTAAGTACGGTCTGCCGGGTGGTTTTGTCGATTGGCTGAAAGTCTTGTATAAGGGGGCAGAAAGCTTCCCTCTTGTTAATGGTTGGGTTGGACAGTCCTTTGGGGTTGGCTCCGGGGTGCGCCAGGGTTGTCCCCTGAGTCCCCTGCTCTATGTGTTTGCAATCGACCCCTTCATCAGGAGGCTAGAGAGCGGCATGTTGTGTGGGGTACCAGTGGGGCTCCCGGGTGAGCCGCCATTGAGGGTTGTTGCCTATGCGGATGATGTGTCGGTGATTGTCACTGGGACGGATGAAGCGGAGGAGGTGGTCTCTCTGACATCACGGTATTCTGAAGCATCAGGCTCCAAGATCAATCAGGAAAAGACTGAAGTTTTCTGGATGGGAAAGGATGGTGAGGGTTTTGATCTCCCGGACACCTTTCCAGTGCCCCAGGAAAGAATTAAGATACTAGGCATTGAATTTGGACCCGGCGATTATGGCCTCAAAAACTGGGAAGGCAGACTGGAAATTGCCAATACTAAGGTGGTCAGCTGGAAGAGATGGAAGTTATCTATGAGGGAAAGGGTTGATCTGATTAAGACTTACCTGATTCCAATCTTCTTGTATGTCAGCTTTGTCTGCATCTTGCCAGTGTCTCTCTATGCTAGGGTCAGTAGTGTGTTCTTCCAGATGCTGTGGGGGAACAGACTGAACCCCATCAAGAGGAATGTCACCTACCTATCCAGGAGGGAGGGTGGCTTAGGTATGGTCAACCCAGTTCTTTTCTTTTCACTGCTATTTCTAAAGTTTAACATTGGTAATATGCTTGCAGTGGAACCTCCTGGATGGGTAGGCATATTTAGATCTTGGTTTAGGCCTTTTCTACGACTTTGGGAAGAAGGTGGCCAAGTGAAGAATCGCAGGGGTCATCGTGGTCAGCTACCAGCCTATGTCGCTCCGTGCCTGAAGTTACTGCGGCAGTGGCGATTGTCGGCTGAAGATCTCAGATCGGTTCCAAGGAAAGTCCTTATGAGTCGAGTCTTGAGCGAAGTCTTTCATGACCCACTGGCCTTAAGGGATTGCCCGGGCCCAGTTTTGAGGGCGGGGTTAAGACTGATTAATTTGGATAGAGTACCCCCTAAATTTAGGGATCTGGCCTGGTTGTGCTTCCATGGGAAGCTCTATGTTCGGGGCAATTTGAAATTCCGCAGTGGGATGGATCGTAGCTGTCCTCGGGAGGAGTGTGCAGATGAGGAGGAGACTATGGACCATTTTCTGCTTCATTGCCCTTTTAACATAGAGGTGTACAAACAGGTGGGGCGGGCCCTCGGTGTCCCTTTCCTCTCCAGGCTGGGTTATGCTGAGTGGGTGTACGGAGCATTCAATACCGGTGGAGTTTTTTGTTTGGATACACTTTTTTTAGTTAGCCTAGTAGTCCGTTATTTCACCTGGAATGCACGGTGTCAGGTCAGCATTCGGCAAAAACTCCTTCCTGTTGAGGTGGTGGTGTATGACATTTTGCATGAGGTGGGGAGGATTCGGGAGCTTGAGAGAGACAAGCGGGGTCGGGGGGCTTGGTTGAAGGCGTGGAGGGGTTTCAAGCCTCCCTGACTGCCAGGAGTCTCTTTCCCGGGTGTGGCTGTCTGTCTCTTATCACCCTAGATTATCAGTATTTTTGATTAATTTTTGATAAATGGCTGCGTACATAGGTGATGGGTTGTGCCTCTTAGGCCCTCTCTGCTGCTTTATGTAGATAGTTTTCTAGGGATGTTTTGGTAGTTGATTATGTATATATTGTATATATTCTGAACATGGATGTGTATTCCTTTGTTTTCTGTTGAAGTTTTGTACTATGGTTTTGTTTTTTACTTTTGTATAAAATTGGTTGCTTGATTCTTTTCAATAAAAGATCAATAGTGCCCCGCCCATCATTGGAGCACAGGTGTGTCAGGAAGAAGGTGCCTCTGAAGCTGCTCTGTGAGAAGGGAGTGGTGGTGAAATCTATCCCAGCTCCCTGGCCCCCTTTCTGGGGAGGCCATGGAGGGCAGCGGGGCCTCTCCTGCTGGAGGCTCCCAGCCATCTCCTGGGCCATCAGGTGAACTGCCTGCCTCTGCACAAGCTGATCTCTCTACCCCTGGTGAGGATGAAGGCTCGGAGGCCATTCGGGAGCGAGTGGTGGCCGGGATTAAGGTCCTGAACAGGGAGAGGGACAAGCTGTACAAGCTGAGAGCGGAGTTGAAGCGCCTGCGAAGGCAACGTGAGGGCTTACATAGCCAGAAACGGGGATCCATGGATCCGGAAATCCAGCTGGCCAAGGTCCGTGTGGATCATCAGGAAACCATCGTGGCCATGATGGAAGGCAGAGATGGGCCCTTTAAAGAGAAGTTTTGCAACGACAAGAGGTTTGGAAGGGTGACAAAGATGGAGGTGGAGGAGGAGGAGACCCCCAGTTCTGACCCCCTGCCCCCCCAGGGAGAGGTAAGAAGCCCCAGGCCTTCCCAGGACTCAGGAGGCATGCTAAGGGCCATCCAGGTAATGGAGTCTCCTATGCGGGGGGATCAGATGGTGTTTAACGAGGAAGACATTACTGATGATGTGCCTGATAAAGTAAAGCCTGCTAAGTCCCATGTTGTGGATAAGACTGTTTTTGTGCCATCTAGCACCATGACTGATAATGTGCCTAATGACAATGTTGTGCCTGCTGAGGCTGCAATGCAGCAAGACTTGCATTCAAAAAATGTCATTTCTGTAAATGAACTGCAAGTGTCAGAAGAGCCCATTAACCTTTCTTTGGCTGAGTCCAAAGCTGTTTGCCCCACTGCTGCTGAGGGCTCTACAGTGCAGCATCAGGAGACAACTGGTATTGCAGCAACTGTGACTATTGCTGATGGGAATGTGTGTGTGGCTGAAAAAAATCCTCCCAGTTCAGGTGTGATGAACAATGGTCCCAGTACACGTGTGATGAACAATGGTCCCAGTACAAGTGTGATGGACAATCCTACCAACTCTGTTCATGCAGATAATGTGCAGACTAATGTGACTTCAGTGTGGGCCCCTGGCCCTGAGAAACCTACATTTGCAGAGGTGGCACACTCTGCTCCTGGTAGTCCCGCTCCCAAGCGGGGTTTTCCCCTACAAGCTGCCACTTTGAGCGCCCCAGGATCTGGTCTTGGGTCTCTGGCTTCTGCTGGGGGTCCCAGACGGAATGTAGTTATTCTGAAATGGGAAGGTGGTGCCATCCCTCCAGCACGGCGTGCGGTGGTAGATATGATATTGGAGATGGGTTTTGGTGCAAATGACCTGTATGCCTTTATACACGTAGCTGGGACAAGGGACTATACGGTTAGTTTCACCAGGCCAGAGGGTCTTGACCTGTTCTGGGAGCGATATGAGGCTCAGTGCAGGTCAAGACCTGAATGGGAAGGTCTGGTCCCAGTTGCGGTTTCTCAGAGGTCAACAGTAAAAAAAATTACCATTATCCTGACCAATGAGAGTGTTCCTGCTCGGGATCTAGAGGTCTGGTTAAGGAACTATGGGGAGGTTTTGACCAAACCTAATAAAATCCATGATGAGCGTAACATCTGGACTGGGGGATGGTCGGTAACAGTCAGGTTGGCCAGGGATGGGAATGTTGTCCGTCACCTGCCCTCCTCAGCTTTCATAGGGAGGGATAGGATGACTGTTTTCTACCCTGGTCAGCCGAAGCTGTGTCACCGCTGTGGAGAAAAGGGGCACTTGAGCTCCTCCTGTTCAGCCTTGATGTGTTCAGTGTGTCGGGGGCAGGGTCATATGGCTAAGGACTGTACCAGGAAGATCAGGTGCAACCTGTGCCTGCGCCTTGGCCACCCCTACAGCAGGTGTCCTGAAGCCTGGCACAATATGGAGAAGGAGGTAGTAGATGACATGTCAAGGCTGGACAGGATGGAGGGTGAGACCCCTGGTGTACCATCCTCCTCTGCGGTGACCCCCTCCCCCGGTCCTGCTCAGGATCCCTCTCCAGTTCCTGTGGCCACCCCTCCTGTGTCTGTAAGTACTCCTTCTGTTTCTGTCTCTGTGTCCCCCCAGCCTACTGTACCCTCTCCTCTTGTGTCAGAACCTTCCAAGTCTGTGCCCCCCGAGTCAGTTACCCCCCAGGAGTCTACCCCTCCTGAGTCTGACTTAAAGGGATCACCACCCCACCAGCGTGTACTAAAAAGGTTGCTTCTTCCTCTGTAAAGAAGTCTTCTAGAAAGACTTTAAAGAAAAAAGTAAGAGATGAGGGCATCTCTGAGGCTGACCTGCAGTACCTGGAAGAGAGAAGGAAGGTTGGGAGGCGGAAGAGGCAGGCGGTGAGGACGGAACGGGGACGGGAAGCTCCGGTTCCTGTCTCCAGCCGTCATAGGTCCTCCAAGTGGGATATTTCTTCATCCGGAGCTTCTTCTGAGAGAAGTTCCGATTCCGAAATGGACTTTGAGGCGGCCTCTAGAAAGAGAGAGGCTTCTGGTGATGAGCAGCAGAGGGGAGCTAAGAAGCAATCCACCCAATAACCCAAATGGCGGTTCCCCCTCCGTTAAAAGTGGTGACAATTAATGTCGCCAGCATTAAGTCAGTAAGAGCTCGTTCTATGGCCTTCTTTTTGTTCAGCCAATTAGATGCTGAAATTTTATTTTTGCAAGAGACTAGGCTCACCTCCTTGGCAGATATACATATGGCCAAGAGAGAGTGGAGGTATGGTCCATCTTACTGGTCTCTTGCGGCCGAGCCTTACGGCGGTGTGGCGGTGTTGTTTAAAACCGGCATGGTAACTGTCCGGCGGGTTATTGAGGTGGAGATTGGGAGATGTATGGTCTTAGACGTCCTTGTGGGAGGGCAGGACCTGCGCCTAATCAATGTTTATGGGCCGCACACAAAGTGGGACAGGAAATGCCTTTTTACAAGGATCAAGCCATTTCTTTTTACATCCCGGCAAGTGGTCTTTGGAGGTGACTTTAATACAATAACTAGGCCCAAGGACAGGAAGGACTTCAAGGACAGGCTGGGATATGATAGCGTTTTTTTAAATAGTATGGTTAGGGATGCTGGTCTTGTGGATGTGCACATTAAGCACCTCCCAGATGACACCGGGTTCACTTTTCATCGTGGTAATAGTCAGAGTAGGATAGATAGTTTTTTTTTTAAGGAGGCCTCTGCTTTCTCGCCCCCAGTGGTGCAGGCAGTAGAGTTCTCTGATCACTGTATGCTATCTGTGGTACTGAATGCTTCAGACGCCCCTCAGAGGGGCAAGGGCATCTGGAGATTAAATTCGACACTACTCAAGGAAGAACATGTTAGACAATCCTTTGAGGAATTCTTTCAGGCACAGGTGACCATCCTGGACTTTTGTAGCAGCAAGGCTGAGTGGTGGGAGCTGACCAAAAAGAGGATCGCTGGATTCTTCAGGGGCCTAGCCAATAGAAATCAGTTTAATAAATACATGACCTACCAACGTTTACGGAGGAAGCTGGATATTCTTGTCTCGAGAGGAGGAGATCCTGGGGCAATCTCCGAAGTGAAACTCCTTCTCAGGAAGTGTCAATATGACCGGCATGCCTCTTTGGTTCTGGAGAGGGACTATGGGAAGTACCACTCGCCTGACCCTTACCAGAACTGCAAACAAGGTGTAGCTGTTAAAACGGTCGTTGGCCTTAAGGACAGTACAGGTTCCTTGACAAAGTCCAGGTCAGGGATTCTGGAGGTCGTGAGGTCCTTTTATGCCGACCTTCTTGGGAGGAAAGAGCTTGATCGTGACAAGATGGAAAGCTTTTTGGACTCTACTCCAGGTCTAAATGGTGGAGATGTTCCATTGATGAATTTGACAGAGGAGATCACAGTCGAAGAGGTGATGAGGGCAATTGAACAGCTTGCCATAAAAAAGTCGCCTGGACCGGATGGCTTGACGGCTGAGTTTTACAAAGCCTTTAAGTCTATTCTGGCCCCGCATTTGGTAGAGGTTTTTAACAGTTGCCTTGCTGAGGGGGTGCTTTCCCCTTCCATGAGGCACTCGGCTGTGATTCTTCTTTCAAAGGGTAAAGATCCTTCGATGATTGAGAATTGGCGCCCCATCAGCCTTCTTAATGTCGATAGAAAGATACTGGCAAAGATATTTTTCTGGCGCCTATCGTCAGTGGCAGAGTCTTTGCTTTCTCGCCATCAGCACTGTTCGGTCCAGGGTAGGAGCACCTTCACAGCGGTTTTAGCTGTCCGGGAGGCCTTGGAGCGGTGCAGGGCTGCAGGCTGGGGAAAGTATTTGCTGACATTGGATCAGGCAAAGGCTTTTGATCGTGTTAACCATGAGTACCTGTGGTTGCTCCTTAGTAAGTACGGTCTGCCGGGTGGTTTTGTTGATTGGCTGAAAGTCTTGTATAAGGGGGCAGAAAGCTTCCCTCTTGTTAATGGTTGGGTTGGACAGTCCTTTGGGGTTGGCTCCGGGGTGCGCCAGGGTTGTCCCCTGAGTCCCCTGCTCTATGTGTTTGCAATTGACCCCTTCATCAGGAGGCTAGAGAGCGGCATGTTGTGTGGGGTACCAGTGGGGCTCCCGGGTGAGCCGCCATTGAGGGTTGTTGCCTATGCGGATGATGTGTCGGTGATTGTCACTGGGACGGATGAAGCGGAGGAGGTGGTCTCTCTGACATCACGGTATTCTGAAGCATCAGGCTCCAAGATCAATCAGGAAAAGACTGAAGTTTTCTGGATGGGAAAGGATGGTGAGGGTTTTGATCTCCCGGACACCTTTCCAGTGCCCCAGGAAAGAATTAAGATACTAGGCATTGAATTTGGACCCGGCGATTATGGCCTCAAAAACTGGGAAGGCAGACTGGAAATTGCCAATACTAAGGTGGTCAGCTGGAAGAGATGGAAGTTATCTATGAGGGAAAGGGTTGATCTGATTAAGACTTACCTGATTCCGATCTTCTTGTATGTCAGCTTTGTCTGCATCTTGCCAGTGTCTCTCTATGCTAGGGTCAGTAGTGTGTTCTTCCAGATGCTGTGGGGGAACAGACTGAACCCCATCAAGA
The DNA here is from genome assembly GCA_029206835.1 of Rana muscosa. Lineage (NCBI taxonomy): Eukaryota > Metazoa > Chordata > Amphibia > Anura > Ranidae > Rana > Rana muscosa. The sequence continues at coordinate 314,791,843 of CM055119.1, read as the reverse complement.
GGAATGTCACCTACCTATCCAGGAGGGAGGGTGGCTTAGGTATGGTCAACCCAGTTCTTTTCTTTTCACTGCTATTTCTAAAGTTTAACATTGGTAATATGCTTGCAGTGGAACCTCCTGGATGGGTAGGCATATTTAGATCTTGGTTTAGGCCTTTTCTACGACTTTGGGAAGAAGGTGGCCAAGTGAAGAATCGCAGGGGTCATCGTGGTCAGCTACCAGCCTATGTCGCTCCGTGCCTGAAGTTACTGCGGCAGTGGCGATTGTCGGCTGAAGATCTCAGATCGGTTCCAAGGAAAGTCCTTATGAGTCGAGTCTTGAGCGAAGTCTTTCATGACCCACTGGCCTTAAGGGATTGCCCGGGCCCAGTTTTGAGGGCGGGGTTAAGACTGATTAATTTGGATAGAGTACCCCCTAAATTTAGGGATCTGGCCTGGTTGTGCTTCCATGGGAAGCTCTATGTTCGGGGCAATTTGAAATTCCGCAGTGGGATGGATCGTAGCTGTCCTCGGGAGGAGTGTGCAGATGAGGAGGAAACTTTGGACCATTTTCTGCTTCATTGCCCTTTTAACATAGAGGTGTACAAACAGGTGGGGCAGGCCCTCGGTGTCCCTTTCCTCTCCAGGCTGGGTTATGCTGAGTGGGTGTACGGAGCATTCAATACCGGTGGAGTTTTTTGTTTGGATACACTTTTTTTAGTTAGCCTAGTAGTCCGTTATTTCACCTGGAATGCACGGTGTCAGGTCAGCATTCGGCAAAAACTCCTTCCTGTTGAGGTGGTGGTGTATGACATTTTGCATGAGGTGGGGAAGATTCGGGAGCTTGAAAGAGACAATCGGGGTCAGGGGGCTTGGTTGAAGGCGTGGAGGGGTTTCAAGCCTCCCTGACTGCCAGGAGTCTCTTTCCCGGGTGTGGCTGTCTGTCTCTTATCACCCTAGATTATCAGTATTTTTGATTCATTTTTGATAAATGGCTGCGTACATAGGTGATGGGTTGTGCCTCTTAGGCCCTCTCTGCTGCTTTATGTAGATAGTTTTCTAGGGATGTTTTTGGTAGTGGATTATGTATATATTGTATATATTCTGAACATGGATGTGTATTCCTTTGTTTTCTGTTGAAGTTTTGTACTATGGTTTTGTTTTTTACTTTTGTATAAAAATTGGTTGCTTGATTCTTTTCAATAAAAGATCAATAGTGCCCCAGAACCCTTGCCTGCAGCAGTCTGATGACATCATCTCATATTAACGGATTTAAGATCAAAGGTCAGATAGGAGACTAAATAAGCCCAACGCATTTGTGGGGTCCAAGATTGCAGCCTTCATTGGGTCCTAAAGACAGAAAACATAAATTTTATACTGAAACCAGCACAGGATTCCCCCGCAGAGATTATACAGTTTTAGTATATTGTAGCATGTCAGCCATGTTTTCCTATAAGGACCCATCAGTATGTACAGGAGGCTCGTATTACATCTTTTTATAGTGACAGGTCCTCTTTACGTGAAAAAATAAGTCTTTGTTAAATATTCTTCCCGCATTCAGTATTTCCCGGAAAAAAGATCTGAAAATGTTTGAGATTATCACCTTCCCCCCGTCTGTCACCGACCTCCAGACGCAGGTTTTAGAGGCGCAGGACGCAGCACGCCTTACTGGATCACGGCGAATATCAGGCGGTGAGATTTGCGCCCGGGGAACGCTCGCCGGCTTATCCCCAGCAGCTGTTTGCAATATTTTCATCCTGAATTTATTTCAATAAATGGTCCATTTTTCACACGCCTAATCCCGCGTCCGGCCCATGGAAGACGCCGCTGGACGTGACGTGAGGCACATTAGAGCAGGATGGCGAGAACTTAGGGGACCGATTGAGGAAACCATAAATGGTGAGCATGCTGGAAAAGTGTCCTGCATGTCCGCCGACCCACGTTTTCAGGCTCTGCGTCCGTTGCGGTCAGACGGTGTAATGGACGGGCAGAGAAATAATTGGTTGGCGGGATTTTCCTCTTGATTTCTTTACTCACTCCGCCCCACGGGAGAAAAAAAAAAGGAAGTTTTGTCTGCAATGTTTACAATGTACAAAAACGAGAACAATCGCCGTGGAACACGCTGACGGCGTGCCAAGTTTTTTTTTTTCTCTCTCTTCTTTTACAAGTCGGCGCGGACCTCTGGATCCCTGTTTCCTCCCGATTAATCAGAACAGACGCTACGCCACGAAAATAGTGCCGGAGGATTAACCTCAACACTGCTGAAAAACCGACAAGAGCAGTGAAAAGCACAAGACGTGGTGGCAGGCTCACAGAATAAGGCAAATACTTTATGCTTTTTTTCTATTTTTTTGCAGACAAACTGCAGTCTTCTGTGCTGTCAACTGCCATCTGCAGCCGCTGTAAGATGGACAGCAGCAAGGCGGCTCATGGAAAGAGGTCATGTGATCTCCCGCCTGACAGTTCAGTTCTATTTGTTAAAACCGACTCCCGGAAATGTCAGCGACTTCATGTAGAAGAGCAAAGATAATTATTACTATAGGGGTTGTATGGTGTAGGGAAGGTTGGAACCTCTGGCAGGTTTTTGTTGCTGTCTGAGTGAGGGAAGGGAAAGAAAGAAAGAAAGAAAGAAAGAAAGAAAGAAAGAAAGAAAGAAAGAAAGAAAGAAAGAAAGAAAGAAAGAAAGAAAGAAAATGAAAGAATGAAAGAATGAAAGAATGAAAGGAAGAAAGGAAGAAAGGAGGGAAGAAAGAAAGGAAAAAAGAAAGAAAGAAAGAAAGAAAGAAAGAAAGGAGGAACGAGGTAAATAGAGGGGAAAGCAGGAGAGGGGGAAAATAAGGACAGAGGGAAAGAATGAAACTTAGTAAGTGAAGGACAGGGAGAAGGATAGGGGAAAGAAGGAGAGAACAATAAGGGAAAAGAACAGAGAAAGAGAAATAAAGAAGGAGAGAGGGAAGTAAGGAGATACGATACAAAAAAGAGAAATAAGAAAGGAAGGCGTGGGAAGCAGGGAAGGAGGAGTAGACAGAGGGGGAAGCAAAGAAGGAAGAATGGAATGGAAAGCAATTGGAAAGGTATGAGAAGGAAGGAAGGAGAAGAAAGTGAGGGAGAGGAAACAGAGGAGGAAGGAAAGAAGGAAGGTAGAATGGAAGGAAATGTGAAGGAAGGAGAAGCAGGTGAGGGAGAGGAAACAGAGGAGGAAGGAAAGAAGGAAGTTAGAATGGAACGGAAGGAAGGAACGAAGGAAGGAAGGAAGGAAGGAGGGAAGGAAGGAAGGAAGGAAGAAAGGAAGGAAGAAAAAGAAAGAAAGAAAGAAAGAGAAAGAAAGAAAGAAAGGAGGAACAATGTAAATAGAGGGGAAAGCAGGAGAGGGGGAAAATAAGGACAGAAGGGAAAGAATGAAACTAAGTAAGTGAAGGACAGGGAGAAGGAGAGGGGAAAGAAGGAGAGAAAAATAAGGGAAAATAACAGAGAAAGAGAAATAAAGAAGGAGAGAGGGAAGTAAGTAGATAGAAACAAGAGAAATAATAAAGGAAGGGGTGGGAAGCAGGGAAGGAGGAGTAAACAGAGGTGGAAGCAAAGAAGGAAGAATGGAATGGAAAGGAATTGGAAAGGTATGGGAAGGAAGGAAGGAAGGAGAAGCATGTGAGGGAGAGGAAACAGAGTAGGAAGGAAAGAAGGAAGGTAGAATGTAACGGAAGGGAATGGGAAGGAAGGAAGGAGAAGCGGGGGGGTTGAGAGAGGAGGAAGGAGTGAAGGAATGAAGATAGGAAGGAGAAGCAGGGGACGTGGAAGGAGAAGCAGGGGACGTGGAAGGAGAGGAAAGAGGGGAGGAAGGAAAGAAGGAAGGTAGAATGGAACAGAAGAGAATGGGAAGGAAGGAAGAAAGGAAGGAAGGAGAAGCGGGGGGTTGTGAGAGGAGGAAGGAGTGAAGGAATGAAGAAAGGAAGGAGAAGCAGGGGACGTGGAAGGAGAGGAAAGAGGGGAGGAAGGAAAGAAGGCGAGAGAAAGGGAAGGAGAGAGGAAGATAAGTAAGAAAGTAAAGAGAGAAAGGGGGAAGAAGGAAGGAAGGAAAGGGGGAAAGAAGGAAGGAAAGAAGGAAGGAAGGTAGGAGAAGCGAGGGAGAGGAAACAGAGGTGAAAGAAAGAAAGAACAAAACAGAAAGGAATGGGACGGAAGGAAGGAAGCAGGGGGGGGATGGAGAGAGAAGGAAGGAAGGAGTGAAAGAATGAAGAAAAGAAGGAGGAGCGGGGGGGTGGAGAGAAGAGGAAGTAAGGAGTGAAGGAATGAAGAAAGGAAGGAGAAGAAGGGCAGGTGGAAGGAGAGGAAAGAGAGGAGAAAGGAAAGAAGGTGAGAGAAAGGGGAGGAGAGAGGTAGATAAGTAAGAAAGTAAAGAGAGAAAGAGGGAAGAAGGAAGGAAGGAAGGAGAAGCAGGTGAGGGAGAGGAAACAGAGGAGGATGGAAAGAAGGAGAGAGGAAAGGGAGGAAACAAAGGAAGAAGAGTAAGAAAGTAAGCAAAAAAGGGGGGAAGAAGGAATGAAGGAAGGAAGGATGGATGGATGGATGGATGGATGACTAGGTATGCCAAAGCATCCAATAAGAAAAGTAAAAGTGACAACTCTCTCTGTTGACCACAGGAAATAATTAGACTCCAGCTGCACCCTCAATGGTTGCTACAGACCACATAGCATTTCTAGAGAAGAGAGGAACATCCGGTGTAGAAGAAGATATCCCCATGTAGAAGGGCAGAGGAAATAATCACCTTAAGAGTTCAGTCCCGAGCTGTAATCCAACCACGTATTGTCCATCAGTCTCTACATTATCCAAAGTTCAAAGATCCAGAAAAGTCCGTCTTCTGAGAACTCGGATTAGAGGAACATCCAATCAAAGCCAACCAATCTCAAGCCCTTCGCGGTTCGACCTAATTTCCAAAATCAGGCCGAACCGCATGGGTGTGCCGCGTGTGAGAAAGCGCATTTCTCTGCGCGTTGAGAAAGCACGCCATTGCGCGAGCGTTCCTGACACACAAAGTGTGACCCTAGCCTAAGACATGGTGGTTGCATGGACTGTCCATGCAGGAAAATAGAACCTGCACTACATTCCAATATGCAATGCATCCCAACGCACAGAATATTTGCCTACATGAGCTGTGGAATATTTTGCCGCACTTTATAATGTGAACAGGAGCCAATCATCCAGGTTTGGAAAATCCGCATCCTGCAGTCGATGTGGAAGAACTACAAGTCCCAGCAAGCTGTAGATCATCCCTAGAGGTACGAATCACTCTGAGCTCTCCTCCATCACCCCCCCCTCCTCCTCGCTCACTGCTGGATATTATTTGTCACCGATTTGGGATAACAAATGCAACACGCCGGGAAGTTCCATTTTTTCCCCCCCCACTGAAATGCGTTAACAATTATTCACACAACCCACACACACAATGCGGAGATGAATGGCGCGGCCCGGCTCTCACCCTGTCACTCTCTCGCCATTGCACATTTCTATCCGGAGGAGTCAGACGCTGCGATTAGTCAGACTCAACCCTTCCAGACGCTGGGGGAAGACAAACGGCTCTGAGTCCCCGAGACACGGCGGGGAACATGTGTGTTACGGGCGGCAATCTGCTAAATCAGCATCGGCTTTATCGAGGGTTTCCCCCGAACATCACAGCTATGGAATGTCGCCCTCTGGAGGCGGGGTTGTATTTAACATGCAGGGTATTTTTAGTACGACTCATAAACTGAAACATTTACAGCTAAAACACTACTTGATTGTAAGTAGGCTATAGGCTTAAAGCTGAACTCCGGAGGATAGAAACCTTCTCTACTCCATCCAAAATAAACAAAAGGTTTCAGTTGGAGTTGAGTTTAAAGTTTTTTTTTTTAATACACTTGGGAGTCAGCAGTATATAGCAGTCTTGTGACTTCTATCAGTGTCTGATTAAAGCTTGTAGGAGGAGTTTTCATTCTCCTCTGACTGTCCTATGAGGCTGCATGACCCCTGACCCTTTGTCTGGACAGTGCTGATCACATGCACCCTCCCAAGAAAAAAAAACAAAAAAGAACTCTCTAGCAATACTCGCCAAACTGAGCATGTGCAGAGTGCCTCCTAGGGCTCTGTACTATCAAGAGATAAATTGGGGATAGAAGAAGAAGGGGAGGACCAGAGAAGACAGGATCAAACAGCCTTTTTACAAAATGCAGAGGATTAACCCCTTAGGTTCCACAGTGAGTATAACAAGCATGCTTACTGCATATACAGACTGATATTACTGTTGTGGGTTTATTATCTCTTTAAGCTGTAAATGAAAGTCTTTAATAGCTGACTGCAGTTCTCTTTTATACATTGGTGCCTCGCTGGGATTTGCAGCGGTTTGATGACAACTGAAGATCGGCGCAGTTCTGCCCTCCATGCCGGAGACGCTTTCTATGTCCAGCCCCCCACCATGGTGTACTTTTCTACATTTCAAACTGTCGTCAAGTGGCTGGGAAAGCATTTCCGTAGCTCCAGGAGCCGGTCCTCTCAAGCCCGACAGATGGATGGGAGGGGGGAGGGGGAGCGCTAAACCACTCTCGACAATGCTTAGCGTCGTCTATTATAAATGGTAAGGCTATATGCATGGTTCAGAATGTGAGCCGGACTGTGTGTCAGGTCACTGACCCCAATGGGTTGTATGCATAGCCTAACACACTAATGTCATCCCTGAACATAACATATGTCTACATTCACCTCTGCAGGGCTGAAGATGATTGGAATGCAGAAATTTGTCATTTGCTTCCCAGGAGGAAATCACCATCTCAAAAATAAGTTCTTTCCTTTAAAGGTTCAAAAGGTTTACCTGCTCAGTAAAGAAAATGATATAATTAGCTGAACCACTGAGAATGAAGCCTATCCATTCACTAGAGACTGATGACATCACTGAGAATACAGCCTATCCATTCATTAGAGACTGATGACATCACTGAGAATGCAGCCTATCCATTCATTAGAGACTGATGACATCACTGAGAATGCAGCCTATCCATTCACTAGAAACTGGTGACATCACTGAGAATGCAGCCTATCCATTCACTAGACAGCGGTGACATCACTGAGAATGCAGCCTATCCATTCACTAGAGACTGATGACATCACTGAGAATGCAGCCTATCCATTCACTAGAAACTGGTGACATCACTGAGAATGCAGCCTATCCATTCACTAGACAGCGGTGACATCACTGAGAATGCAGCCTATCCATTCACTAGACAGCGGTGACATCACTGAGAATGAAGCCTATCCATTCACTAGAGACTGATGACATCACTGAGAATACAGCCTATCCATTCACTAGAGACTGATGACATCACTGAGAATGTAGCCTATCCATTCACTAGAGACTGATGACATCACTGAGAATGTAGCCTATCCATTCACTAGAGAGCGGTGACATCACTAAGAATGCAGCCTATCCATTCATTAGAGACTGATGACATCACTGAGAATGCAGCCTATCCATTCACTAGAAACTGGTGACATCACTGAGAATGCAGCCTATCCATTCACTAGACAGCGGTGACATCACTGAGAATGCAGCCTATCCATTCATTAGAGACTGATGACATCACTGAGAATGCAGCCTATCCATTCACTAGACAGCGGTGACATCACTGAGAATGCAGCCTATCCATTCACTAGAGACCAGTGACATCACTGAGAATGCAGCCTATCCATTCACTAGAGATCAATGACATCACTGAAAATGCAGCCTATCGATTCACTGGAGACTGATGACATCACTGAGAATGCAGCCTATCCATTCACTAGAGACTAATCTCATCACTAAGTATGCAGCCTATCCATTCACTAGATAATGATGACATCACTAAGAATGCAGCCTATCCATTCACTAGATACTGGTGACATCACTAAGAATGCAGCCTATCCATTCACTAGAGACTGGTGACATCACTGACAATGCAGCCTATCCATTCACTAGAGAGCGGTGACATAACTGAGAATGCAGCCTATCCATTCACTAGAGAGCGGTGACATCACTGACAATGCAGACTATACATTCACTAGAGAGCAGTGACATCACTGAGAATGCAGCCTATCCATTCACTAGAGAGCAGTGACATCACTGAGAATGCAGCCTATCCATTCACTAGAGACGGGTGACATAACTGAGATTGCAGCCTATCCATTCACTAGAGAATGATGACATCACTGAGATTGCAGCCTATCCATTTAGTAGAGACCGATGACATCACTGAGATTGCAGCCTATCCATTTGGTAGAGACTGGTTTCAGGCTGACATCGATAAGCTGCTGCCTTGCATTTTAGCAGCATTGTTGTCAGCCTAACATGCACCATACTTGTATTGGCCGTTACGTTATCTATAAGATCCGCAGGACGTAGGAGTACACCTGGCACACACGGCAGGCTGACAAAACTACTACTAACTGCTAGACAGCAGCCTGAAACAGGAAGTGCTGATCCTTCCCGGCAGGATCTGCAGGTAAGAAACCTTGAAACACATTTCCAAAACTATTTGCTTAAAAAATCGTATATAGTAAAGAATGATGCCAAACATTCTAAAAAAATTTTTATTTTATTTTGGGTCAACATACACTTTAAAGTGGAATTAAAGTCTACATCAAATTAAGCTTTAAAAAGGCTTCCACCCCCTTCTAAATCCTATACTAACTCCCCTGTAGAAGGAAGATGCTTATACTTACCTATTTTCAGGACGCTCCGGTGCGGTCACGTGATCTCCCCGGTGGCCAGCTTCAAGGGACAGGAAATAATGCCAACAACGGATGGAATGCCTGAGTGGTGATGTCACCCCCTGGCTTACTATGGGTCATCCGTTGTTGGCGGTCCCTCCTCTTCACTGAAGCCGGTCGCTGGGAGCCAATCACGTGACCAGACCGCAGCACCCTGAGAATCGGTACGTATAAGCATCTTCCTTTTACACGGGAGGTGAAATAAGAGTTATGAGGTGGGTGGGAGGAGTTTTCAGCTCAGTTAGTTGTAGCATGGACTTCCACTTTAAGCCCAAATATCGAATGTAAATGCGGATGAGTGTTGTTAAAAAAAAGCCAACAAAAAAGGTTGAATGATGTAGTGAACCCAACAAGGCAAACATTTCTGGATTAGCTCAGCCATTATTTAATAACTTTATGTAAAAACATTGGCAATCCAAAAACATCATACAGAGGTTGTGGGAGACTCTCTAGATCAGGGGTCTCCAAACTTTCTGAACAAAGGGCCAGTTCACTGGCCTTCAGACTTTAGGGGGAGCAAGACTGTAGCCTCTAGGGGTAGAAAATGTCCTGGTTTCAGGGGGAGGAATAGTGGCCCATCTTGGCCATCTTAGTATCAGTGGGAGGAATAGTGGCCCATCTTGGCCATCTTGGTGTCAGTGGAAGGAATAGTGGCCCATCTTGCCCATCTTGGTGTCAGTGGGAGGAATAGTCCTGCATCATTGGTTTCTGAGTGGGGAATAGTGCCCCATCTTCACTATGTAAATCTTGTATAAGAATAATAAAAATTATTTTTGGTGTCAGTGGGAGGAATAGTGCCCCATCGTTGGTTTCAGTGGGAGGAATAGTCCAGCATCATTGGTGTCAATGGGAGGAATAGTCCAGCATCGTTGGTGTCAATGGGAGGAATAGTGTCCCCTCATTGGTGTCACTGGGAGGAATAGTGCCCCCTTGTTGGTGTCAGTGGGAGGAATAGTGCCCCCTTATTGGTGTCAGTGGGAGGAATAGTGCCCCCTCATTGGTGTCAGTGGGAGGAATAGTGCCCCCTTGGTGTCAGTGGGAGGAATAGTGCCCCCTTGGTGTCAGTGGGAGGAATAGTGCCCCCTCGGTGTCAGTGGGAGGAATAGTGCCCCCTCGTTGGCGTCAGTGGGAGGAATAGTGTCCCCCTCGTTGGCGTCAGTGGGAGGAATAGTGTCCCCTCGTTGGCGTCAGTGGGAGGAATAGTGTCCCACCATTGGTGTCAGTGGGAGGAATAGTGCCCCCTCGTTGGTGTCAGTGGGAGGAATAGTGCCCCCTCGTTGGTGTCAGTGAGAGGAATAGTGCCCCCTCCGTGTCAGGGGGAGGAATAGTGCCCCATCATTGGTGTCAGTGGAAAGATTAGTGCCCCAAGTTGCGGATAAAGTCAAGCAAAGAGTTGCATCTGGCCCCCCGGACGCAGTTTGGAGACCACTGCTCTAGAAGGCACCACTCACACAACACAAGATCTAGGAATCTGTGGATGGCTCTCCACACAGGGAGAGGTGGCTCAAGGCAGCATAAGGAGAGAAACTGCAGATAATGGGGCCTGGGTCACACATAAGGCTATCTTTAATTTACCACATACCGTACATGGGGCACTGACTAAGAAGCACTAGCCGACAGGGGTCTAAGGCTGGCCATACACGACAATTTTGAGTTAATTTTAACCATATTCCATGCCCCCCTCCTCCTAGAATTGGTGATTGCCAGAAGTTAATCAATCTACCACCCGTGAGAATGAACGATCACCAGAATTTGGTCAATTGTTAAGTCAAAACTGTGCAATAAATTTACAGCTTCAATACAATGTATAGAAATACGGAATGAAAACAGAAAAAGTGGCCACGTCTTTGAAAGCATTCAGATTTTTCCCTTGTGTTCAATCAGGGCAAGTTTTATCCCATCTCACTGAGAAAAAAATATATTCAAATCATATCAAAATGGAACTGAAAGTTTAAATGTCTGTTCAACTGACGGCAGAGTTATCTCATGCCGCGTACACACAGTCGGAATTTTCATCGGAAAAACCTTGGATGGTTTTTCCAACGGAATTCCGCTCAAGCTTGGCTTGCATACACACGGTCACACAAAAGTTCTCGGAACTTTCGACCGTCAAGAACGCGGTGACGTACAACACTACGACGAGCCGAGAAAATTAAGTGCAATGCTTCCATGTGAGCATGCGTCAAATTGTTTCTGAGCATGCGTGTGCTTTTTTTTGCACGTCGGAATTGCATACAGACGAACGGAATTTCCGATAGGATCTGTTTCCGTCGTAAAAATTGAGAACCTGCTCTCAGTCTTTTGCTGGCGGAAATTCCGACAGCAAAAGTCTGATGGAGCCTACACACGGTCGGAATTTCAGACGAAAAGCTCACATCGGACTTTTGCTGGCGGAAATTCCGACCGTGTGTACGCGGCATAAGTCCTGTTAGTAACCAGGTGACTTGGCTCCACCAATATCTCAAAAACAACCTAGGCCACCAAGGAACTCTTTGGAAGCTCACTTTCTAGTGCCCAGTCCAGGAAAATAACCTGACGCCTGAGTAATGGGAAGACCACGGACCTGGGCCTTCCACCAGGAATTTCCCACATGGCTGCTAAACAGAAGCCCAGCTCTTCCCACATGCATAGGCTTAATTTTGACCATTTTATGCCACAGCATCAATCCCAAGACCTGGCATTAATATTATTTCAGGTACTTACCGTATATACTCGAGTATAAGCTGACCCGAATATAAGCCGAGGCACCTAATTATACCACAAAAAACGGGAAAACTTATTGACTCGAGTATAAGCCTAGGGTGTCCATCTGCATGCCTCACTGTGCCTCACTGTGCCTCACTTTGCCTCACTGTGTCCATGCCCCACTGTGTCCATGACTAGACTGACGTTTAACATGGGAGTCTATGGAAGGGGTACCCAGCTTTGAAATATCGTTGCTCCCCGACCATAGGTACCCCAGACAACTGTGCCAAGTTTCGGGTCTAGGGGACCTACGACAGGCCGGTAACGGGTCCCCAAAATTACAGGAGAAATTACAGTTTAACATGGGAGTCTATGGAAGGGGTGCCCGGCTTTGAAAAATTGGTGCTCCCCGGCGGTAGGTTCTCCGGACAACAAACTCAGCAGACTTGTAGAGAAGAAATGGGGCTACATGTGTGCCAAGTTTGGGGTCCAGGAGACCTACGGCCGGCCGGTACTGGGTCCCCAAATTCCGGGAGACCAGGCGCAAAATGGTGACTCGAGTATAAGCCGAGGGGGCATTTTCAGCACAAAAAAATGTGCTGAAAAACTCAGCTTATACTTGAGTATATACGGTATATATCGCTGTCAATTTACACAGTGCTTTTACATATATATTGTAGATTAACATCAGTTGCTGCACTTGAGGAGTTTACAATCTAAGGTCCCTAACTCACGTTCATACATACACATACTAGGGGCAGTTTAGACAGGGGCCAATGAACCTACCAGCATGTTTTTGGAGTGTGGGATGAAACCAGGGTACCTGGAGGAAACCCACACAGACACAGGGAGATCATGCAAACTCCATGCAGGTAGTGCTGTGGTTGGGATTCAAACCAACAACTCTAGTGCTGCTAGGCAATGTGCTAACCACTTAACCACTGTGCTGACAACCTCCGCCCTTGAGCCACCATCTCTTTACAAAGCAATATCCTCCTGATGCCCTCTAGAAAAAAATAATCACACCCAAGACTCTGAAAAGCCCAGATTACCCTAGCTCTCTCCAAAGGCATGACCTCTCAGGAAATGTTAAATGCCAGACTAGAAGTTCCAATTGGCAGTGGGATTATAAAGCAATGCATGGATCGAAATTCAGCACTTCTGCAGGGATCCCTGTAGGGGACACTGAGGTTGTACAGAAGTTAATCTACTGATCGACTTCTGTACAACCGCCCTGTCGGATTTTTCCCCACTTGATCAGTGCTGCAGGCTATAGGAAATTGAGCCTGTTTTTTTTATTCATGTAACACGCTGGTTGAATGAAACAAATTGACTCATCTATGGACTGCTTTAGTCTAAAATGGTATTGGAAAACCTCTAGTATTGGGATTTTTTAGGCAACAAAAAACAAAAATTATAGCAAAAAAATCATTTATTATACAAAAGAATTATAATGCTTTTGTATAATAAATGAATTTTTTGCTATAATTTTTGTTTTTTGTTGCCTAAAAAATCCCAATACTAGAGGTTTTCCAATACCATTTTAGCTTCAAAAGGGATGATGGCAACCACATGTTCTTATGCTAACTTGGACTGCTTTAGTCTTACCAACAACCAGATGACCTGGCCCTACCAATATTGCCAAATAAACTTATGCCAACCCTTACTTGGTGTTCAACTCAGGCAAATGCCCTAACACCAGAAGAATGTGAAGGCCATGAACCTAAGCCTTCCACCAAGAATGCCTCACATAGTTGCTAAACAGGCTGCCACCATGGGAAGGTTTCCCAATGTGACAGGGAAGCCTTCCAACACCTCCAGAACTTGGCATCCGGCAACCTCCACACACGACCCACCATCTCTTTACAACTCAAAGTCCTCTTGATGCCCTCTAGAAAAAAAAACAATCACGCCTAAGCATCTGAAAACACCAGACTATCCTAGCTCTCTCCAAAGGCATGGCATGGCAAATGTTGAATGCCGGACTAGAAGTTCCAACTGACGGTGTGGTTAACTTAGTCTTGCCAGCAACCAGAGGACCTGGCGCCCTACCAATATCCCAAAAGCAACTTAGGCCGACAAATAACTCTTTGGAAACGTACTTTCTAGTGCTCAACTCAAGCAAATGCCCTAACACCAGAGGAATTTGAAGGCCATGAACCTAAGCCTTCCACCAAGAATGCCTCACATAGTTGCTAAACAGGCTGCCACCGTGGGAAGGTTTCCCAATGTGACAGGGAAGCCTTCCAACACCTCCAAGACTTGGCATCCGGCAACCTCCACACACGACCCACCATCTCTTTACAACTTAAAGTCCTCTTGATGCCCTCTAGAAAAAAAAAACAATCACGCCTAAGCATCTGAAAACCCCAGACTATCCTAGCTCTCTCCAAAGGCATGGCGTGGCAAATGTTGAATGCCAGACTAGAAGTTCCAACTGACGGTGTGGTTAACTTAGTCTTGCCAGCAACCAGAGGACCTGGCGCCCTACCAATATCCCAAAAGCAACTTAGGCCAACAAATACTTACTTCCTAGTGCTCAACCCAAGCAAATGCCCTAACACCAGAGGAATGTGAAGGCCATGAACCTGGGCCTTCCACCAGGAATGCCTCACGTAACTGCTAAACAGGCTGCCATCTTGAGAAGGATTCCCAATGTGGCAGGGAAGCTCTCCAACGCTTCCAAGACCCGGATTCTGTCATCCTTCATCCACATCTCACCATCTCTTTACAACCCAACATCTATATTCTTTTTTATAAATCGGACCTAAGCTTCTAAAAAAAACAGACCTTTTGCCAGCTCTCTCCAAAGGCAAGGCCTATCGGGAAAGGTTGAATCGAAGTTCTTTTCAAGTTTCATTTAATGGAATTCCAGTGCAGAGATGGAAGCGCTGGGGGCGACTTATTGCAAACTATGCAGGAGATTTGTGACAGGACGTTAAAACTTCACGTCAAGCCTTTCATGCAAACAATAAATATTACTGGTGCTCATAATCAGACTTTTTTTTTTTTCCTTCCCCGGCTTCGTCTGTGAATGTTGAACCTTTTTCAATTAATTAAAAACTATGCACCGAGAGTGCATATTTTATCAGCTCTCAGCTGCTTAAGTGTCTAGAACAGGCCAGGCATTTTTTTTTTTCTTTTTCTCTAATTTTTTTTTTTTTCCAGGCAACCCAGAGCAAGTACTTGCAAGGGTCATATCTTTTTAATTATCTTTTCTCCCTTTGATTAATTATTCCGTCTGACAATAGCGGGCTTCTAATGCTATTCACCTGCCCGCGATGATTGACAACTTTTCTGTCTGACTCAAAGCAAACAGCTGCTGCCACGAAGTGCCTAGCAACGGGTGCCCGTGATGGATGAGACCCCAAGACGGATGGATGCAATAAATCATGTCTCGGCCTATAAAACTAAAGGGGGATAAGAATACATGAGAAAGAAAACAAAACAAGGTTTCTTCCCAGGAGTCCACCCTACGCCTCCTCCCCCACCCTCCGTCACACCTGAAGACGACTTTTGTTTGGTAACATCTAACTTTTGTTCCTGGAAGGACGACAATGTTCAGCGCCGGATTGGCACAGGTGTGGCTCTTGCTGTTGCTGCAACACCTGGAGGCATCCTCTGTATGCCAACGGGTGCATCTTTTCTTTAGTGCCAGTTCACACTGGGGCAACACGACTTCCAGCGCGACTTTCACAGGCAACTTGGAGATGACTTGAGCGCCAACAGCAGCACGACTTGGAGCGAATTACAATGCGACTCAAGTCGCCTCCAGGACAGGCGAGAAAACCAGTGGCCAATCAAATAATAATCTGCTCTGTGGGAGGGAGGGGTTTGCCCTTATACCTATTTTCACTTCCTGGAAAGTCGCTTTAGTCAAGACAGCGATCCGACTTTGGAGGCGACTTCCATTGAAATCAATGGGTACAAGTCGCCTAGAAGAGGGATTGAAGTAGTACAGGAACCTTTTCTGAAGTCGGAGCGACTGCAGTAGTGTGCATTAAGACGGCTCTCATTCACTTCAATGGTATTTCTAATATCCCTCGACTTGGGGCGACTTGGGGCGACTTCAAGTCGGATCCCAAGTCGCCCCTGTGTGAACCGGCTCTAGTTTATCTAAAACTTTTTTGTTGTTGTTTTGAATGGAGGCGGAAAGGGTCTTTGTCCCTTCTCAGTTTGTCCTGGTGACCAATATCATGATGGGGAAATCTAGCATTTTGGGTTGTCACCACAACGGGAAGAAGGGACCTCTTTCAAAAGTGCAGAGCCGTAGATATTTTTTATTTTTTTGCTTGGAAGGGGTCCTGCATTGGTTGTTCAGAGGGGAACAATAAGACAGCATGCTTTGTCCTGGTGCCCACTATCATTGGGAATGAAAGTGATGAGGAAATCCAGCATTTTAGGTTGGCACCAGAACAGGAATAGGGGAGGTCTTCCAAAGGTGCAGGGCTGTCGATATTGTTTTTTGCTGAAAAGGGGTTCATCCTTGGGTTCGGGGAACGGTAAGACGGCACTCTTTGCATGGGAATTATAGGTCGGTAAATGGTGGGAGGGGCCTAAAACTTGAGTCAACTCAGTTACATATACCATAGTCCTTGTCCCCCAAGGCCTCATGCACACCGACATATGAGACTATAAACAACAAAAACACATGTATATTTCTGCACCTGAGAAGCCCAGATGTGGCATACAGTTGCTCTTAGATATGAATGGCTGAGCACGGGTATACGCTGGTACTTGTGTAAACCCGCATGGATTCTCCCTGCTTATGACAAGACAGTGCCCCAAGGAAGCATAGGAGAATGCCCAAGCTATGCAACTCTGACACATTAAAGCAGGGGTGTCCAACCAGTGGCCCGGGGGCCACGTGGCCCACGGAGCCCTTTTATTTGGCCCGCGACTTCCTGCTCTGGGATGGAATAGAATAGAATACTGTTATTAAAGTCCATTTTATTACTAAAATCACATTGTATATATGGGCATATCTGTTCTGCAGTGGTTACTGTGCTGCTTTCAAACTGATCTGCAGGTGCAGAGCAGTGCACCTGCGGGTTACCTGCACTGAGCCATAGACATCTATTACCTGCGAGTTTGGTGAGCTTTCTGAAAGTGCACCAAACCTGCAGAATATATTAGAAGTCTATTGCAAAGTGCAGGAAAAAGCCAAAGGTACACTGCTTTGCACCCACGGTGCAGGAAAAAACGCAGAGCATCAGTGTGAAAGCAGCCTTGGGCCCCTTTCACACGGTCAGTCCGACCCAATTCGACTCTCCATGCACCTCAAAGGAGTGGCAGACGTAAATTGACTTGTGTTCTACCTCCAATCCGATCCGCAAAAAAAAAAAAAGAGTATAGTGGGCTGTGTCCGTGTCTGCTCTGCATATTCAGAGCAGACACGGACATCCCGTCCATCCACTCTGCTCATTGTGGCCCGTGACCGGTTACCAAGTCGCTTAAGTGGCACTCGCTCTTCAAAAGGTTGGGCACCCCTGCCTTAAAGTGTCTGCCACTCAGAATGCTGTAATAGAATTTTGAACCCCCATATCTACCTCCTTATCTATGCCCCTGTGCACAGGTATACGCCAGTACTTGTGTAAATCCCTATGGATGTATTCTCCCTGCTTATGACAAGGGCGGCAAGGAAGCATAGGAGAATGCCCAGGCTATGCAAGTCTAGCTCCTTTAAGTGGCTACCAGTCAGAACGCTCTAGGAGAAATTTGAACCCCCATGTCTCCCTCCTTATCTACGCCCCTGCAAAAGGGACAATTGTTTAAATGACAACTGTCTCAGAGAAGATTACCCTTACCCTGAAGAAATCTTTCTGTTGTGTCTCCAGACAGGAAGTGAAGGGCAATCTCCCTGCTAAAAAAAAAGATATATTTTAACCTTTCCCAGCTCTATACAAAAAAAATAAAAAATTTGTGGCTTTGAGAATCATAGCAGTGAAATGTCGCCAATGGGGTCCTGAAGAGATATAGAAAGATAGGTATCATGTTCCACAAGACTACTTTTGGTTGGAATGAGATTTTAACTGCCACACCCAAACACACATACTGTAGGTCTTCAGTCAGGGCTCATTCACACCTAGCGTGTTAAGCTGCACAGATCTTGAGCCTCAGGCTGCTTTCACACTGAGGCGCTTTGCAGGCGCTATTGCGCTAAAAATATCGCCTGCAATGCGCCCTGAAAGAGCCGCTCCTTTGTATACAGTGTGAAAGCCCCGAGGGCTTTCACACTGGAGCGGTGCGCTGGCAGGAGGGTAAAAAAACTCCTGCCAGCCCCATCTTTGATGCGCGGTAGGAGTGGTAAAAATACCGCTCCTATAGCGCCCCTGCCCATTGAAATCAATGGGGTAGCGCCTCCAAAACGCCACAAAGCGACGTTTTTGCGGGCGGGTTTAACCCTTTTTCGGCCGCTAGCGGGGGTTAAAATCACCCCTGCTAGCGCCCGCAAATCGCTGCAAACACGACGGTAAAATGCCGCCAAAAAATAGCGCAGTTTTAGCCGCCAGCGCACCCAGCGCTTCAGTATGAAAGTAGCCTTAATGCAAGGACACAGCAACTACTATAGCTATCTATGTACCCAGTTCACACCAAAGCATTGCACTTTTCACAGTGCAGCGCACAAAAACAAGCTGCAACACGCCCTGGGGCGTCACAACACTCTGCAGCGAATTGACCTAATGTACGTAAAAGTTTTAAAAATAAAAAGCAAGCACTGCATTGGGCTTTAATAATGCACTGGAATGCGCACTAATACACACTCACACCAAAGACCTATGCGCATACACTGTGCATACAATAACGCGCATAGTGTGGTGTGAACAGGTCATCGACTCACGAGGCACAGCCTGCTGGTACAATAGGTGTAGCCTTCCTAGCAGCATTCATACTGATCAGCAGGCTAACCTTGCTCAGTAGTCTCTAGCACAGTAGTTCTTAAAGAGAAGGATTGCACTGTCATGTAACCAGAGGCTGTAGTGCTGTCTAGAAGCAATGTGCAAATCCATCCTGAGCAGCATGGTAAACCGCTTCCTCAATAGTCCCCAGCACAGTAGTTTTTATAGGGGGGGGGGGGGGGGTTGCACTGTCATGTAACCAGAGATCGCAGTGCTGTCCAGAAGCAATGTGCAAATCCTGCCTGGATCACATAAAGTTCAGTAAAGCGAGGCCAATGGATTAGTATACTCGTCAGTGTCCACCTATAATTGTAAATGTAGGCCTTTAAAGCCTATCTCCACGTTTAATGTTCGTTTGTTTGGGCCAAATATTTAAAGGGTCATTAAATGTGGAGTTAGGCATTAAGCTAGAGCTGCCATATATCTATTTTTCCAAATAATCCCTGACTGCCAATCCTTTTTGGTGACTAATTAAAGCACTTTTCTGGGTTCCCAGAGCGGCAGGTCACATGACCTAAGCATCTGAAGGCTCTGTTTTGAAGATCACGTGACCAAATGTTGAGGCATTGGGTAACATGACCAGCTGCCCTGTCTGTTCATTTACATTTTTAATTTCCCATGGTCTAAAAAGACAAGAAAAAAAAAAATGAAGAAATAATCGAACATTTGACAAAATAAAAGATTAAAATACGAAAAAAATAAATAATCAAACATTTATTTCCTTTTTAAATTGACCCTTTAAAAAAATTGAGGGTAAGAAAAAAAAACAAAGCGTTATTTGCATTTCCGTATACCGTATATACTCGAGTATAACCTGACCCGAATATAAGCCGAGGCACCTAATTTTACCACAAAAAACTGGGAAAACTTATTGACTCGAGTATAAGCCTAGGGTGTCCATCTGCATGCCTCACTGTGCCTCACTGTGCCCATGCCTCACTGTGCCCATGCCTCACTGTGTCCATGACTAGACTGACGTTTAACATGGGAGTCTATGGAAGGGGTGTCCAGCTTTGAAAAATCGGTACTCCCCGGCCGTAGATCCCCCAGACAAAAAACATTGTACACTTATAGAGGAGAAATGGGGCTACATGTGTGCCTAGTTTCGGGTCCAGGGGACCTACGACCGGCCAATACCGGTTCCCCAAATTCACCGGAGAAATTACCATTTAACATGGGAGACTATGGAAGGGGTGCCCGGCTTTGAAAAATCGGTGCTCCCCGGCCGTAGGTCCCCCGGACAACAAACTTTGCACACTTATAGAAGAGAAATTGGGCTACATGTGTGCCAAGTTTGGGGTCCAGAGAACCTACGGCCGGCCAGTACTGGGTCCCCAAATTCCGGGAGATAAGGCGCAAAAAGGTGACTCGAGTATAAGCCGAGGGGGGCATTTTCAGCACAAAAGAATGTGCTGAAAAACTCGGCTTATACTCGAGTATATACGGTATATGGCTAAAATATTAAAAAGAGTATCCAATAATCAGATATATGTGAGACTATTAGACTGATAACACATGTTCCAATCCGATTGTGAGCTCTCTTTTGGATCTACCAACTATGTAGGGCAAAAGCCTGCCTTACGAAATACAAATTGAATTGAATGTTCAGGTGGGCTCTCACATTATATAAATTTGGTAAACCCAAAGCAGATTGTACAGCAATTACAATATACACAACGCCTGCCTTTACACGCACATGAATATTAATGGCATCCCAGTCTTGGTCCGTAGGGTTCAGTATTGAGTTGGCCCATCCTTTGCAGCTATAACAGCTTCATCTCTTCTGGGAAGGCCGTCCACAAGGTTTAGGAGGGTGTCTATGGGAATGATTGACCATTCTTCCAAAAGCGCATTTGTAAGGTCAGGTACTGATGTTAGACAAGAAGGCCTGGCTCACAGTCTCCGCTCTAATTCACCCAAAAGGTGTTCTATGGGGTTGAGGTCAGGACTCAGTCAAGTTCCTCCACCCCAAACTCGCTCATCCATGTCTTTATGGACCTTGCTTTGTGCACTGGTCTAAATCATTTGGTGGAGGGGGGATTACGGTGTGGGGTTGTTTTTCAGGGGTTGGGCTTGGCCCCCTAGTTAGTGAAGGGAACTCTTAAGGAGTCAGCATACCAAGGCATTTTGGACAATTTCACGCTCCCAACTTTGTGGGAACAGTTTGGGGACGACCCCTTCCTGTTCTATCGTGACTGCGCACCAGTGCACACAGCAAGGTCCATAAAGACATGGATGAGCGAGTTTGGGGTGGAGGAACTTGACTGGCCTGCACAAAGTCCTGACCTCAACCCGATAGAACACCTTTGGGATGAATTCGAGAGGAGACCAGGCCTTCTCGTCCAACGTCAATGCCTGACCTCACAAATGCTCTTCTGAAAGAATGGTCAAACCTTCCTATAGACACACTCCTAAACCTTGTGGACAGCCTTCCCAGAAGAGTTGAAGCTGTTATAGCTGCAAAGGGTGGGCCAACTCAATATTGAACGCTACGGACTAAGACTGGGATTCCATTATAGTTCATGTGCGTGTAAAGGGAGGCGTCCCAATACTTTTGATAATATAGTGTACATGGCTGACCCTAGACTGGCATAACACAAGAAACAAAGGGCAAAATTATCAGTTCAAAAGTCAATATGACCTTTATTTTTTGACCATGCTGCCACAAACAACAGAAAAATGTGTGTGTCTCACATATTAAGTTGCAGCAATATATTGTATAATACAAGGACTAGCGCAGTAATTCACCATTTATACAATAGAAAAATGATGTCCAGTGCATTTCGAAGGGCGAAAGTCCCCCTTCATCAGGACTGAGATTTTTTTTTGAACCGCATTATAATCTCCCAAGGAATATCCTAAATTGGAAGCATGGCAGGGTCAATGGCTATGTGATGCCATCGTTAGCTGACTGGCAAAGGTCCAGGAATACACACACAAATGACTTCTCGCGAACAAGTAAGGTTGGTCAGGTCAGCATGCTGGAAAATATCTGCCGGTAATCTCTCTCGACATGGGAAGTGCTAATTGTATCCCCGTAGTTGTAACTGTAAAGGCCCAAGTCTTAAACTGGAAGCAGAATCCATTTGTGTCTCGCCATATTTATGCCGATCAACCATCAATCCATAAAAAACGAAAACACACAAGCAGCAATACAAGGTCAATACATCTGAGAGGGTTAACATATAGAAGCCATTTTACAAAGAGAAAATCTGAAATAGGTGATCTTCGGATTTAAGCTCAGTGGGACGATTCTTATACTAACAGGAAAACCGTCAAAAATACGCCGCTGTCAGCAGTTCACCGCATGACTGGTGGTCTTCTCTTCAACCCCCCGTCTAAAAGGCATTCTGTAGAGAAGTGGAAAGATGAGATACATCTCTGAGATTGGTCTAAGGATTTTTCGAAGATGTTATAACTTCCATTGTTATGTAATTGCATCGCAGACACGGTGGAGACAGACGTGTAATGGAGTATGCGCCATGCAGACGCTATGTAAAAACAACGCGCTTTATAACTAAATAGATCAAAATAAAACACAGACGACCGTGAGATACAAAAAACAGGATCATTGTCAGGAATAGAAAACCCGCTTTGTTAGTTTCAATGTGCAGAATGATATATATAATGATATTTATAATATAATATGATATAATATAATAATATATATAAAATAGTATGTATATATTAAAGAGTGGAAATAGATAGATAGATAGATAGATAGAAATATATTTTGAATTACATAGCACTTAAAAAGTTTTTAATAGAGAACAAAAGTTTTGATCCTCAGAAAAAGTAGTAAGGGTGTCCAGAATTAAAGCACTCAACTCTATTGCAATGTTTTCCATACATGGGAAGACACCTCAATGAGAAAAGCAGATGGAAAGGTAAAGGTATGGCACAAATTACCGTATATACTCGAGTATAAGCCAAGTTTTTCAGCACATATTTTTGTGCTGAAAATGCCCCCCTCGGCTTATACTCGAGTCACCTTTTTGCGCCTAATCTCCCAGATTTTGGGGACCCGGTACCGGCCAGCCGTAGGTCCCCTGGACCCCAAACTTGCCACACATGTAGCCCCACTCTTCCTCTTCTGCAACTTTTGTTGTCATGGGGACCTACGGCCAGGGAGCACCGATTTTTCAAAGCCGAGCACCCCTTCCATAGACTCCCCCATGTTAAATGGTAATTTCTCTGGTGATTTTGAGGGCCCGGTACCGGCCGGTCGTAGGTCCCCTGGACCCGAAACTTGGCAATCATGTAGCCCCATTTATCCTCTACAAGTGTGCAAAGTTTGTTGTCTGGGGGACCTACGGCTGGGGAGCACCAATTTTTCAAAGCCGAGCACCCCTTCCATAGACTCCCATGTTAAACGTCAGTCTAGTCATGGACACAGTGAGGCATGGGCACAGTGAGGCATGCACATGGACACAGTGAGGCAAAGTGAGGCACAGTGAGGCATACAGATGGACACCCTAGGCTTATACTCGAGTCAATACGTTTTCCCAGTTTTTTGTGGTAAAATTAGGTGCCTCGGCTTATAGTCGGGTCGGCTTATACTCGAGTATATACGGTATGTGAACACTTGACCAACCTTGTGGGAACAGTTTGAAAACCCTTTTCTGTTCTAGCATGACTATGCCTGGCCAGAAAGCCAGCTCCATAAAGACATGGTTTGATGAGTTTGCATCTCGTCGGCACAGAGCCCCAACGTCACGCCTACTGAACGACTTTTGGATTAATTGGAATCCTGAGGCCTCGTACACACGACCGGTTTTCCCG
Organism: Rana muscosa; assembly: GCA_029206835.1. NCBI lineage: Eukaryota > Metazoa > Chordata > Amphibia > Anura > Ranidae > Rana > Rana muscosa. The sequence continues at coordinate 314,768,730 of CM055119.1, read as the reverse complement.
GCAGGAAAACTGCCATGAGAGCCTTTTGCCGGGAAAACTGGCCGTGTGTATGCTTCATCACAGTTTTCCCAACAGGAAAACTGCCGCGAACCGCGGCGGGAAAAAAGAGAGCTGGTTCTCTATTTTCCCGCCGGGATTCCTGGCGTTTTTTTTTCCACCAGATTTACTATGGGAAACACTGTGAGGCAGTGCCGATGGAGCATACACACGGCCGGGATTCCCAGCCAAAGCTCTCATGGCAGTTTTCCTGTTGGGAAACCCGGCCGTGTGTAGGGGGAAAAAGCTACCGAGCAGGTTCTCGGTATTCCACTCCGTTCTCCCGGCGGACATTTTACCGCCGGGAAAACCAATCGTGTGTACAGGGCTTGAATGTAAGCCAGGTAATTCTTCTCCAACAAATTACTTGACCTTTCAAATTACCTCAACCCTATTGAAAAGCGTTGGAATTGGAATGTCAAATTGTGAGCCAGGTCTTCTCCTCCAACTTCAGTACTTGACCTCTCAAATGACCTCAACCCTACCGAACAACGTTGGGATGAATTGGAATGGTGATTGTGGGCCAGGTCTTCTCTTCCAACATCAGTACCTGACTCCACAATTGACCTCAACCCTACTGAACAACTTGAGGATATGTTGGAACACGAATTGTAGGCCAGGTTTTCTCATCCATATATGAGTACCCAACTTTACAGATGACCTTGACTCTACTGCACACCTTTGGGATACATTGGAACAGTGATTGTGAGCAGGTCTTCTCATTAAAATGATCTCACCTGATCTCACAAAATCTCTATTTGCTAAATGGGCACAAATTCCCACAGAAACAATCCAAAATCTTGTGGATAGCCTCCCCTAAAGGATGGATTCACATATAAAAAGATCTGCTTCATATTTAGAAGCTCTTCCTATGTCCATGTTTTTAAACTCTTCTTTCTGTATACATTTTGAAATTATATTGTATAAATACACATGTGGGGAGACGTATCTACTCATAACATACTCAGGCTTTGCAGGACAGCACATTTTGTGCTTTACTGCTGCTCCGAATCGGCTGACTTGTTGAAGACAATGCATTCCCTGCTGCTTCAGCCTCCTGGGATGTCCATGTCAGATATCTCAGGAGGCATCAGCTAAGATATCACAGTGCTTGAGGAGGGCAGAGCTAAGACTTGCTGCTTCAGCCTCCTGGGATGTCCATGTCAGATATCTTAGAAGGCATTAGCTGAGATATCACAGCACTTGAGGAAGGGAGACCCGGTGGCTCTTCATCAGGGGTCCAGCTGCAAAAACCCAGATAAGACAGCCAGCTCCCGTTGACAAAAACAAGAAAGATGGTGGCACGACACCTGTTGCGGAGCATATCATGACAGATGAACGCTGGATTGGCTGGGCTATAGGTATGTTTATAACAGACAAACCAAGTCAGCTGACTTGTTAAAGTAAATGCACTCCCTGTCCCTTCTGCCCTCTAGGATTTCCATGTAAGATATATTGGGAGGCCTCAGCTCAAATATTACAGCGCTGGAGAAAGGCAGACCTGGTGGATTGTCATCAGGGGTCCAGCTACAAGAACCGAGATAAGACAGTCGGCTCCCGATGACGAAAACAAGGAAGATGGTGGCACGAGACCTGTTGTGGAGCAGATCATGACAGATGAACACTGGATTTTCTGGGCTGTAGGTATGTTTTTTACAGACAACCCAAGTGGCCTGGCTTGTTAAAGACAATGCACTCCCTGCTCCTTCAGCCCCCTAGGATGTCCATGTCAGATATCTCAGGAGGAGGCCTCAGCTCAATGATAGCGCTGGAGAAAGGAAGACCCGGTAGCTCGTAATCAGGGGCACAGCAGCAATTACTTAGGAGAGACCGCCAACTCCCAATGATGAAAACAACAAGGATGGTGGCACGAGATCTGTTGCGGAGCATATCATGACAGATGAACGCTGGATTTGCTGGGCTGTAGGTATGTTTATTACAGACAAACCAAGTCAGCTGACTTGTTAAAGTAAATGCACTCCCTGTTCCTTCTGCCCTGTAGGATTTCCATGTCAGATATATTGGGAGGCCTCAGCTCAAATATTGCAGCACTGGAGAAAGGCAGACCCGGTGGATCATCATCAGGGGTCCAGCTACAAGAAACGAGATAAGACAGTCGGCTCCAGATGATGAAAACAAGGAAGATGGTGGCACGAGACCTGTTGTAGAGCAGATCATGACAGATTGAACACTGCATTCGCTGGGCTGTAGGTATGTTTTTTACAGACAACCAAAGTGGTCTGGCTTGTTAAAGACAATGCACTCCCTGCTCCTTCAGCCCCCTAGGATGTCCATGTCAGATATCTCAGGAGGAGGCCTCAGCTCAAATATCATAGCGCTGGAGAAAGGCAGACCCGGTAGCTCGTCATCAGGGGCCCAGCTTCAAGAACCCAGGAGAGACAGCCAACTCCCAATGATGAAAACAACAGGGATGGTGGCAGGAGACCTGTTGTGGAGCAGATCATGACAGGTGAACACTGGTTTCATTGCACTGTAGGTATGTTTATTACAAACAACCCATCACAAAAGGTAGGAGGGAATGAAAAGAATTAAAGCAAGTGGGAGATGTGAAGTGCCTCTTTAAGGTCTAAAGGGCAGTGGCTCTTTGTTTAGAAAGTTTGAGGACCCCATTCTAACCCTTCCCAACTCTATCCAAGACTTAAGCCTAGTACACACGGCCGAGATTCTCGTCAGGAAAAAACCCGTCGGTTTTCATGACGAGATTCCTGGCAAGCTATCTTGCCGGCCGAGTGTATACACGTACGATTCAAAAGAACCGCCGTTCTTTTGAATGGCACGAACGCGGTGACGTCATCGACTACGACGAGCATGCGCTCGTCACATTCGATGCCTTCGCCGCCATCTTGCTACACCCTACTCTACCCTTGTATGCTACCGTGCATGCATTTAAGTCTCATCGAGCATGCGTGGGATTCCCTGGACAGGTAAGCATACAGACGACTGGGTTTCTCGGCAGGAAACACTCTGCCGAGAATCCCGACGAGAAAAAGAGTGAGCAGCCTCGTACACACGACCAGTTTTCTCAGCAAGAAAATTGCATTTTGCAGAGAAAACCGTTTGTGTGTATGGTTTCTCGGCAGGAAAACTGCCAGGAATCTCGAAGAGAAAAATAGAGAACCTGCTCTCTATTTTTCTCGTCCGGATTCTCGGCAGAGTTTTCCTGCCGAGAAACCCGGACGTCTGTATGCTTACCTTGTCCAGGTAAACCCGCGCATGCTCGAAAAGACTTTGACGCATACGCGGTAGCATACAAGGGTAGTGTAGGGTGTAGCAAGATGGCGGCGAAGGCATCGAATGTGACAAGCGCAGGCTCGTCGTAGTCGATGACGTCACCGGGTTCTTGCCATTCAAAAGAACGGCGGTTATTTTGAATGGCCGTGTGTACACTTGGCGAGCAAGGCAAGCTTGCTGGGAATCCCGTCGGGAAAACCGAAGTTTTTTTTCCCGACAGGATTCCCACCCGTGTGTACGAGGCTAGCAGGTTCTCTATTTTTCTCGTTGAGATTCCCGGCAGTTTTCCTGCCGAGAAACCATACACACGAACGGTTTTCTCGGCAAAAAGCTCTCCCAGCAGTTTTCTTGCCGAGAAAACCGGTCGTGTGTACAAGGCTTAAGGAAAAAAAGTTGTGGCTAGACATACTGTACAAACCAACTTGTCATTTATGGTTTGAGGATTTGCAAACCATTCCCAATAACTACAACAGCTATATAATTCATGGTAAAGAATTTGTTTATGAGCCTCATATAAAAACCTTTGTTTTGCTTCATCTTCATGTTATCTTTCTTCACAAAGACAAAAAAAACGGTAATTTAGAAGAGGTGAAGAGAGCCGATAGTGACGGCCAACAAACAACAAAAGAAAGAAAAGAAAGAACGAGGGGAAAAAAAAAAAAAAGATCATTCATCAACGTTCAGAAATGTCAAGGCCTTCATTCAAACCCTACCCGTCCACCTCTCAAGTTACGGGCGTACTCAGCAAGTCCAAATAATATTCAAAATGATAAATTGCACCGCCAGTCTTGTATCCATCATCAATCTTTCTTAAAACGCATCCATCTTCTGCCGCATTTGGGAAACCTGGAGATTCATTTACACAAACCCCCAGCAAGCAGATACTGGGATGAATGATACGTGTCAAATGAAAAAAAAAAATCTGATTCATAAAAAGCACTTAAAACTGACTCAAATAAAGCAACAAACAAAAAAAAAAAAAAAAAAAGAAAGAAAAGAAATTGGAAACAAAAAAAAAAAAAGAAAGACAAAAAGTTTTAAAAGAAACTACAAAAGACCTGAATGCAACCGTCGATAAGGGAACAAGCTCTTTAATCACCGTGCCAAAGTGTCCCTCCTCCCCCCTCACAACTGTACACACGTTCATCTCCCCTTAGAATCCCCAGCCTTACATTGTAGTAAAAGGGGAATCGGCCAGAGAACATGGAAATGGCAGTTCGGTTTTCCCTTGTTGTCGAGCGGGGCCCTTTTGATAAATGACACATGCCATTCTGTCAAGAGGAAAGGGTGGGTCTTTGATAGATGGCTTTGCTAAAACGGAAATCGACTCTTTGGCAGGGGAAAGCCATTCTCCACTAGGATTCTGTCAGAAAATTAAATCTGAAACATTAGAAAAAGCACGGTTAGGGCAGCTGGACAGCGTGTCCTTTTATACGTTCTGTGTCCTTCACTTTTTTTCGGGTAAGAGTGGGGGAGGGGCTATGCTGTATTGATGTAGAGAAAGTCTCAAACTCTTTGCAGTGTTTCTGAAACGACATCTTTTGTTGCAAAAAAAAGTGCATGCAATCAGGTCTTTAGGGCAAAAAAAGTGTATGCAAGTGAGTCTGCAGGGCAAAAAAGGTGCATGCAATTGGGTCTGAAGGGCAAAAAAAAGGGCATACAATGGGGCTGCAGAAAAAAAAAAGTACATGCAATTGGGTCTGCAGGGCAAAAAAAGTGCATGAAATTGGGTCGCAGGGCAGCGGAGTGCTCTGCAACAAACATCTTTCTTTCTTGGAACACAAATACACATCTAATTCAGAGGCGTAACTAAAACCTTTAGTGCCCCAGAGCAAGAAACCATAAAGGTCCTACCTGTCCCCCGTCCCAGGGACCTTTCCTCTGGTCCCGGGGTCCTTCCTTCTGAGCCCAGGGCCCTTCCCTCTGAGCCCAGGGATCTTCCCCCTGGGGCTCTTCCAAATGATCCCAGGGTCCTTTCGTGGGGCCCTTCATTACAGACCCTTTCACATGTTCTGCAGCTGGCCTCCTTCCTCCTGTCTTTGGGCCCCCCACGGTGGCAGAATGCCAGAACCAGGTCGTAAGTGCAACCTTTGCGACCCTGGTAGTTAAACCACTGATCTAGTTGTCATGTTTAAAAATTTGATCAGATCTAAAAATGTAAGCCTGATTCCACCCTTGCGTGCCCCAGTCCTTTACCCTCATTTCCTAAAAGTACTGTATATACTTGAGTATAAGTCGACCCGAATATAAGCCAAGGCACCTAATTTTCCCACGAAAAAACTGGGAAAACGTATTGACTCGAGTATAAGCCGAGGGTGTCCATCTGCATGCCTCACTTTGCCTCACTATGTCCATGTGCATGCCTCACTGTGTCCATCTGCATGCCTCACTGTGCCCATGCCTCACTATGTCCATGTGCATGCCTCACTGTGTCCATCTGCATGCCTCACTGTGCCCATGCCTCACTGTGTCCATGCCTCACTGTGTCCATGCCTCACTGTCACTGTGCCCATGCCTCACTGTGTCCATGCCTCACTGTGTCCATGCCTCACTGTGTCCAATCTCCCTACCTGATCTCCAGCGCTGTGTGACTAGACTGACTTTTAACATAGGAGTCTATGGAAGGGGTGTCCAGATTTAAAAAATCGGTGCTCCCCGGCCGTCGGTCCTCTGGACAACAAACTTTGCACACTTGAGTGGGACTACATGTGTGCCAAGTTTGGGATCCAGGAGACCTAGGGCTGGCCAGTACCGGGTCCCCAAAATCACTGGAGAAATTACCGTTTAATATTGGAGTCTATAGAAAGGGGTGCCTGGCTTTGAAAAATCGGTGCTCCCCGGCCGTAGGTCCCTCGGATACCAAACGTTGCACACTTGTAGATGAGGAGTGGGCCTACATGTGTGCCAAGTTTGGTATCCGAGGGACCTACGGCTGGGGAGCAGCGATTTTGTGGAGTTCAGGAGACCTACGGATGGCCAGGATTAGGCGCACAAAGTTGAAGTCGGACACAGATTCGAGTATAAGCATTTTCAACACAAAAAAATGTGCTGAAAAACTCGGCTTATACTCGAGTATATACGGTACCTCCCTTTTTGATTATTTTTTTTTTTTGTACTTACCTTTTTTTAAATGTCTTCAGGCCGGTCACGTGTCAAGCAGAACCTTTCTTTTTTCACTAATCATCTTTCATTGTTCTGACTGCTGATAAATGCTGGGAGGTGATTGGTTGATGGGTGCTACTGCATTTTGTGCTTCATCTGCACTCTTTCTTTTGTCTTAAAAAAGGTCAACTCTTCCCCAACTCATATGTTTCTTAAGATATTCACAAATTTAAAATGATAGAAAACTTCCACAGGACTCCACACAAAGGCACTAATAATATAGGAACAAAAAATAGCAAGGTGGCTTAGTGGTTAGCAGGTATGCCTTGCTGCACTGAGGTTCTTGGTCCATGTCCTGTACAAAATACTATCTACATGGAGTTTGCATGTTCCCTCTATGGTTGCATGGGTTTCCTCACACACTCCAAAGACATGCTGATAGGTTAATTGCCTTTTGTCTAATTTGAACCTATTATGCGTGTGCAGGTCTAAAAGTCCAACTGCAACCCCTTAGACAGACCCTGGTAACACTCCTTTGAGAGGCTAATGCAACCCTGGTACTCATTTCAGACATGGCACCACAGAAAAAGTAAGGTTAGAAGTCCACCAAAGATTGCAACACAGTCATGGATGGAATGAAAAACCTGCACTAAGCACTTTTGTTCTTCTAACAGATAAACCAGAACCAGACACCCTTCTCTGCTCTTCCCCGCCCCCTCCATAGAGCAACACTACACACACAGCTGAGTCAGCCTTGAAAGTTTGTGCCCCGCTCTACAGTTCTTTTTTCCTTGAGGTGGTCTGATTTCAGCCACTCCAAGTCAAAAACCAGCCGCAGGCCCCTTTGAGATTCCAAGGGTGACTATTTACTTGTGTAGTCCAAGCCTCCACCTGCTCAAAGGAGCTGCTCTCCTGCAGTTGGGCTCCTTAGGAAGTGTGACATTGTCATCTGGCTTTGCATTGGCCGCAGCACTTGAGTAACACTGGGGACCCAAGCAGAAGCCTAGGAGCCATAGAAGAACCCAATGTTTAACTCGGCTGGCTGGCACCAACGCAAATTCAACGTCTATATTTTTGCTGCCACTGTCCTTTGCATAACCAAGACTTTTTTCTATATATGTATACGAAAGTTTGTGCCCCGTTCTAATGTTTTTTTTTCCTTGAGGTGGTCTGATTTTAGCCACCCCAAGTCAAAAAGCAGCCTCAGCCTCCTTTGAGATTATAAGGGTGACTATTTCCTGCTGCATTCAAAGTCTCCACCCGCACAAAGGTGTTGCTCTCTTGCAGCTTGGCTCCCTAGGAAGTGTGACACCACCATCTGCCTTTGCATTGGCTGCAGCATTTGGGTGAAACAGGAGATTCAAGCAGAAGCCTGAATCCCCTGTTTCACCCAAATAAGAACCCAACTCTTAACTCAACTTCATGGCACCAACGCAAAGCTAACGTCTACATTTTTGCTGACACTGTCCTTTGCATAAGCAAGACTTTTTTCTAAATATGTACTGTATATGAAAGTTTGTGCCCCATTCTAAAGTTTTTTTTTTTTGCTTGAGGTGGTCTGATTTTGGAGTCAAAAAGCAGGCTCAGCGTGATACCACCCTAGTGCTTTGCATCGGCAGAAACACTTGGGTGAAACTGGGGATCCAAGCAGGAGCCTGGGAGCCGTAGAATAACCCAATGCTTAACCCAGCTTGCTGGCTCTAACCTGAAATTAAGGTCTAGGTTTTTACTGCCACCGTCCTTTGCATAAGCAAGACTTTTTTCTATACATGTATACAAAAGTTTGTGCACTGTTGAGGTGGTCTGATTTCGGCCACCCCAAGTCTAAAACCAGCCTCAGACCCCTTTGAGATTCCAAAGGTTGACTATTTTCTGGTGCAGTCCAAGTTGCCACCCACTCAAAGGTGTTGCTCTCTTTCAGCTGGGCACCCTAGGAAGCGTGCCACCACCATCTGGCTTTGCATCGGCCACAGCACTTGGGTGAAACAGGGGGCCCAAGCAGAAGCTCAGGAGCCGTAGAAGAACCGAACACTCACATTGGCTTGCTGGCACATTTTTGCTGCTGTGGTCCTTTGCATAAGCAAGACTTTTTCCTATATATGTATACAAAAGTTTGTGCACTGTTCTAACGTTCTTTTTTCCTTGAGGTGGTCTGATTTTGGCCACCCCAAGTCGAAAACCAGCCTCAGACCCCTTTGAGATTCCAAAGGTTGACTATTTTCTGGTGCAGTCCAAGTCGCCACCCACTCAAAGGTGTTGCTCTCCTTCAGCTGGGCACCCTAGGAAGCGTGCCACCACCATCTGGCTTTGCATCGGCCACAGCACTTGGGTGAAACAGGGGGCCCAAGCAGAAGCTCAGGAGCCATAGAAAAACCGAACGCTCACGTTGGCTTGCTGGCACATTTTTGCTGCTGTGGTCCTTTGCATAAGCAAGACTTTTTCCTATATATGTATACAAAAGTTTGTGCCCCGTTCTAAAGTTCTTTTTTCCTTGAGGTGGTCTGATTTTGGCCACCCCAAGTCGAAAACCAGCCTCAGACCCCTTTGAGATTCCAAAGGTTGACTATTTTCTGGTGCAGTCCAAGTCGCCACCCACTCAAAGGTGTTGCTCTCCTTCAGCTGGGCACCCTAGGAAGCGTGTCACCACCATCTGGCTTTGCATCGGCCACAGCACTTGGGTGAAACAGGGGGCCCAAGCAGAGCCCCGGGAGCCGTAGAAGAATCCAACACTCAAGTTGGCTTACTGGCACCAATGCAAAGCCATCGTCTACATTTTCGCTGCCCTCGTCCTTTGCATAAACAAGACTTTTTCTTTATATATATGCATACATAAAAGAGCAGAAGGTAAAAAGGAAATGCACAGGATTCGTCCTGCAGCCTGACATCTGCATAATAAATTTTAAAAGAAAAAAAAAAAAGTGTAAGACAGGCTTGAGTACTGCTCCCCCCTCTTACCCACCCCCCTTTCATTAGCTCTCTGGCAGGGTGGCACTTGTGAACCTCATTATGGAAACAGGATTTATGAAGCCCGAACCCAATGGCAAAGGAAAGGCATCTGTCAATAATTGTAGGGAACTGCAGTCACAGCTTTGAAATCTCATTAAGTATGCAGTTATCAGACATAAAGATCAAAAACATTACTCAACTCAGACAGAATCTTATAGAGGAACATTAATTAGCAACAGGCCTACAGTACGAGGGGAGGAAAGAGAAAGAAAAGAGTAAAAAAAAAAAAAAAAAAAAAAAAAAAAGGAAACGAGAGGGAGAGAGCAAGAAGAGACTTGGTTTCACACCTGCCCAATCCGCAAACCCAAAGCAACGTACCCCCCCCCCCCCCCCCCTGTCTCCGCAGACACACAAAAATAATTCTTAGCATCTGAAGCTGATCAACTACATGAAACAAGGGAGAAGAGAGGGAAAAATAAATCGGTTCAGACAGTCTTGGCGGTGAAAAGAGAAAAGGAAAAAGGCTGTCACATTTGAGACGGATGTCAGCTCTGGCCACGATTACAAGGGCCTATACTGTTCTCAGGCCTTTTTTTTTTTTTTATCAAAGGCAGCCATCAGACGCAGGCTCCATGTCACACAAGCATGACTGATGGCTGCCAGTCATGGGAAGCGCCCAGCGGTCTTCAGGGGGGCTCCCCTGCTGTGATCCAAGCCTCAGGCAACATCCTTGACCTGGTAGGAAGGGGAACTCTTTTTTTTTTTTCACTCCTTCTGGGCACAGAGCCCAGACCCGAGAAAAAAGGAGATGCTGAACGCAATAATGTACACCATCTTGTTCCTGTAGCTGGAGTGATAATAGGTTATGTTGGGATAGTGTCAGCTGCAGGAAGGACAGGATGCTTGCCTCGAAAGAGTGCAAACATACTCACTGCTAGGATTTGTTTGTATTATATGTACGTATATGATGGATTGTAAGCTCTTGGGGAAAAAATATTTTTTGTAACGTAAACCTGCACTGTACAGAATAAATTTAAATACTCAAGGACTTTTGGGGGAGTAGCAAGACCTTTAAAGATCCATCTGATACACTAGTATTAGGACACATGGTTGTGGAGACCTGATCAGTACACCTACTGTATATAAACGAGTTCAGCCATTCTCAAGTAGGGTTCCTCCAGACGTTGCTAGGGGTTCCTTGAGTTGTGGCTGGTAGACTTACCATTTGATGGTGCCTACATAGGTCAAGGGTCAATGTCACTTGGCAGAGCCAGCTTCATGTCACCAATAATATTTTTAGCTGTCTGTTAAAGGTGGCATTCTGACCCCCACCATAAGGGGGGGGCATTTTGTTCCAGCTGACTACCAATGAATTGATTTTAGTAGGGGGGTTCCTTAAGACCTAAAATGTTTATTTCAAGGGTTCCGCTGGGCTTAAAAGGTTGAGAAAGGCTGTGCTAGTTGGACACCTCATTCCACAACCAAAGACATCAATATAGAGTTGCCCCCCACCCTTTGTGGCTATAACAGCCTCCGCTGGGAAGGCTTTCCACAAGACTTTGGAGTGTGTCTGTGAGATATTGTGCGTATTCAGCCAAAAAAACATTTGTGAGGTCAGATACTGATTTTGGATGAGAAGACCTAACTCACAATTGGTGTTCCAATTCATCTTAAAGGTGTTTAGTAGGGTTGAAGTCATTTGTGATATCAGATACTGATGTTGAAGGAAAAGACCTGGCTTACAATTGGTACTGCAATATAAGAGGCTCCGTAGGGTTGAGGTCAGGGCTCTGGGCAGGCCCCTTGAGTTCCTACACTCTAAACTAGTCAAACCATGTCTTTATGGAGAGGTTGGTTGAGAAGACCCAGATCCTTCTAATTCACCCCAAAGATGTTCAGTAGGGTTGAGGTTTGGGCCTCTGTGCAGGCCACTCAAGTTACTCCACACTAAACTTGTCAAGGCATGTCTTAATGGTGTTTGAGAAAACATAGATCCTTCTAATTCATCCCTAAGTGCCGGTTCACACAGGGGCAACACGACTTACAGCGCGACTTTGCAAGGCGACTTACAACGCGACTTCAAGCCGCCTCCAGGACAGGCGACTTTGGCTGTGGCCAATCACAAAATAATCAGCTCTGTGGGAGGGAGGGGTTTGCCTGGGTAAACTATTTTCTTTTCCTGTAAAGTTGCTTCAGTTAAGATGGAGATCCGACTTTGGAGGCGACTTCCATTGAAATCTATGGGTACAAGTTGCCTAGAAGTTGCCTTGAAGTAGTACAGGAAGCTTTTCTGAAGTTGGAGCAACTTCAGTAGTGTACAATAAGACGGATCCATTCACTTCAATGGAATTTCTTATGTCCAGCGACTTGGGGCAACTTGAGGTCTGACAAGTCGGATCCCAAGTCGCTGTAGTGTGAACCGGCACTAAGGTGTTCAGTAGGGTTGAGGTCAGGGATCTGTGTAAGCCACTTGAGTTCCTTCACACCAAACCCATCAAACCATGTCTTTATGGAGCTGACTTTGTGCACAGGGGCACAGTCATCCTGGAAAAGAAAAGGTCCTTTACCAAAGGGCTACCACAAGGTTGGAAGCGTACTCTTGTCTAAAATGTCTTTGTATGTTGTAGAATTATTAGTACCCTTCACTGTAAACTGAACTCTATCATTTGGAGGGGTGTCCATCTACATTTTACAATAAATAGCTGTAATAGTCAGATGTCCACAAACATTAAGCCAAATATTGACCAATCTATGTTGAGTTTCCAGTTTTTTTTTTGTCAAAGCTCAGTCGAACAAGCTGGAGTTAGAAGCTGATTGGCTACCATGCACAGCTGCACCGGATTTTCCACTCTCCAGTTTTAGTAGATCAACCCCAATGTCTTCCATCAGGCTATCTTAATCATAACCATCAGAATTGGAGGTTTCACAATAATGGTACAATCAACACCCTCTAAAACCTGCAACTCCATAGAAGCTTTACTCTTGCCGCACACCATCTGAATTTGGTTCGAACGTGTGTGCTAAAATTCAAACAAATCAGAGCATTCGATAGCTCCTTCATGGGCTCAACAAATTTTGTATGAAAACACTGAAAAAATTTTTGTTTGATTGGCATGCCAATATTTTGAATTCTGCAGTTGATTTTGGGATGCGAATTACAATAAGTACAATTGTTCCTGATAAAAATCAGGTTCACGGTTAGAACTTCGCACATTCAAGGCCAACTTTCTATCCTCCTTCGATTTCCCCCGTTACTATAGATGAAAACAATCATCATTTTGACTTCATTAACTATTAGAAAATCACACAAATGCTCCCAATACAATTTTTTTTTTCTTCAAAATTCTATTGGTGTATGGCCAGCCTTATTTTTATAAAATATTTTTTGTGCAGCACAGGTTTCCTGCAAGCTCACAACTGTTCAACCTCAGACGTCAGCACACCAAGACATTTTGGACAATTTCATGCTCCCAACTTTGTGGGAACAGTTTGGGGATGGCACCTTCCTGTTCCATCATGACTGCGCACCAGTGCACAAAGCAAGGTCCATAAAGACATGGATGAGCATGTTAAGGTTGGAGGAACTTGACTGGCCTTCATCAGTCACAGGAAGTCCCAAGTCAAGTTCCTCCACCCCAAACTCGCTCATCCATGTCTTTATGGACCTTGCTTTGTGCACTGGTGGGCAGTCATGTTGGTACAGGAAGAGGTCATCCCCAAACTGTTCCCACAAAGTTGGGAACATGAAATTGTCCAAAATGTCTTAATATGCTGACGCCTTAAGAGTTCCCTTCACTGGAACTAAGGGGCCAACCCCTGAAAAACAACCCCACACCATAATCACCCCTTCACCAAATGATTTGGACCAGTGCACAAAGCAAGGTCCATAAAGACATGGATGAGCGAGTTTGGGGTGGAGGAACTTGACTGGCCTGCACAGAGTCCTGACCTCAACCTGATAGAACCCCTTTGGGATGAGTTAGAACGGAGACTGCGGGCCAGGTCTTCTCGTCTACATCCGTGCCTGACCTCACAAATGCACTTCTGAAAGAAAGCTCAAACATTCCCATAGACACACTCCTAAACCTTGTGGACAGCCTTCCCAGAAGAGTTGAAGCTGTTATATCTGCAAATCAATATTGAACCCTACGGACTAAGACTGGGATGCCATTAAAGATCACGTGCGTGTAAAGGCAGGTGTCCCAATACTTTTGATAATATATAGTGTAGATATTACTCTTCACCGCCTTGGCAGGGGACTGGCTTTTCTACTGAGGCTATGGATTTACAAAAAAAAAAAAAAAAAAAACTATAAAATTCTGCACACCTGACATGCATTTGGTGGATTTAAACTAAAAGGGGCTTTAACTTTTTTTTTTTCCTAAAACAGTAAAGAAAAAAAAGAAAATGAGAGAATTAGAGATTTAATGATTTAAAAAAATCATAACATCTTTGTAGCTATTTATCGCACTCTTCTTTGTAGTTACCGTATATACTCGAGTATAAGCCGAATTTTACAGCACATTTTCTTGTGCTGAAAATGCCCCCCTCGGCTTATACTCGAGTCACCTTTTTGTGCCTGATCTCCCGGACTTTGGGGACGCGGTACAGGTCGGCCATAGGTTCCCTGGACCCCAAGCCTGGCACACATGTAGCCCCACTCCTCTACAAGTGTGCAAAGTTTGATGTCCGGGGGACCTACAGCCGGGCACCCCTTCCATAGACTCCCATGTTAAATGGTAATTTCTCTGGTGAATTTGGGGACCCAGTACCGGCCGGTCCTAGGTCCCCTGGACCTGAAACTTGGCACACATGTTGCCCCGGGGAGCACCGATTTATCAAAACTGGGCACCCCTTCCTTAGACTCCCATGTTAAAAGTCAGTCGAGGCATGGGCACAGTGAGGCATGGACACAGTGAGGCATGGACACAGTGAGGCATGGGCACAGTGAAGCATGGGCACATTGAGGCATGGGCACAGTGAGGCATGGGCACAGTGAGGCATGCACATGGAAATAGTGAAGCAAAGTGAGGCACAGTGAGGCATGCAGATGGACACCCTAGGCTTATACTCGAGTCAATACGTTTTCCCAGATTTTTGTGGTAAAATTAGGTGCCTCGGCTTATATTCGGGTCGGCTTATACTCGAGTATATACGGTATTTATGTTAAAGCAAATGTAGAGAATTATTTTCAATTTTTTTTTTTTTTACAACTTAAAAATTTCGCCACGAAACGGTCTCCAAAATCAGAATGTATTTCTCTTTCTCGTTACAATAACAGGCCCCTATTTGTTTTGCAAAACCGTTGCAGGTTATTAAACGAAAGCAACGCAAAATGCCAGAAAATAAATAAATAAAATAACTGTGGCGGGTAAGGCAGATGCCAACATTTGCGTATACTTCTATACACTAAACACCCTTTTTTTTCTCTCTCTCTCTCTCTTTGGCATGGAAATATGGTCCTAACATAAGGACGACAAATATGTTTCTCGGGGGTCCATACGTATATCTGCAAAAACAAAGAGACAGTCATGATACAAAGTGTCGGGGACATCTGTTTGGGTAGCAGGCTTTGGAAAATAAAGCAGCAAGTTAGGAAATAAAATACAGGACGGGAGGCGCGATGGATTCTGGCGTTGTGCGAGCAATGAGCCACCGTAACCGCCACAACTTAAAGGAGTTTGCCCCATCCTGGTCTATCTAAGGAGTTAAAGGCTGATGGGCCAGAATGACCCTTGGTCTTGGTCTGGTGGGCGGAGACGGGAACTCAAGCTGGTGATATCAGAACCCAACTGGGGGGATATGTGTTAAAGGTTTGCAGGGAAATTACAATGAATTACAATGTAACGTTTAGTTAACCACTTCAGCCCCCCGGAAGAATTGGCTGCCCAATGACCGGGCCATTTTTTTTTTTTTTTTTGCGATTCGGCACTGCGTCGCTTTAACTGAAAATTGCGCGGTCGTACGACGTGGCTCCCAAACAAAATTGACGTCCTTTTTTATTTTTTTCCCCACAAATAGAGCTTTCGTTTGGTGGTATTTGATCACCTCTGCGGTTTTTATTTTTTGCGCTATAAACCAAAAAAGAGCGACGATTTTGAAAAAAAATATATATATTTTTTACTTTTTGCTATAATAAATATCTCCCAAAAATATATATATATATATATATATATAAAAATTTTTTTTTTTTTTTTTTTCTTTACAGGGTTTATGGGGTTGGGCGCAGATTACTGCGATACATAGAATGGGAGGGAGAGTAAAGACTTAGACAATTAATCCTTTTTTGATTTATTATTATTATTATGATAACATAACTGATTGGCAAGATGTAAAATGTTTTTTTTTTTATTATGTTTTCTATTATGTCGTTGACATTGTCTATAAGAAAAATATAGAAATAAAGAATTTAAAGAAAAAAAAATTTTTTTCCTCAGTTTAGGCCGATACGTATTCTTCTACATATTTTTGGTAAAAAAAATCGCAATAAGCGTTTATTGATTGGTTTGCGCAAAAGTTATAGCGTCTACAAAATAGGGGATAGTTTTATGGCATTTTTATTATTTTTTTTTTTTTTAACTAGTAATGGCGGCGATCTGGGATTTTCATCCTGACTGCGATATTGCGGCGGACACATCGGACACTTTTGACACTATTTTGCGACCATTGTCATTTATACAGCGATCAGTGCTATAAAAATGCACTGATTACTGTGTAAATGACACTGGCAGGAAAAGGGGTTAACCACTAGGGGGCGATGAAGGGGTTAGGTGTTTCCTAGGGAATGATTCTAACTGTGTGGGGGGCGGGGCTACGAGTGACACGACAGTGATCACTTCTCCCGATCACAGGGAGCAGTAGATCACTGTTCTGTCACTAGGCAGAACAGGGAAATGCCTTGTTTACATAGGCATCTCCCCGGTCTGCCGCTCCGTGACAGGATCGCGGGACACCAGCGGACAGCGAGTCTGCGGGTCCAGTGGGCACGGTCACGGAGAACGCTAGGCGGCAGATTCAAAGCAACGTACAGGTACGTTGCTTTGCCTGCCCGTGCCATTCTGCCAACGTATATACACACGTGAGGCCAGAGGCGGCTCTTTAATTAGGCAAATTAGGCGGTCGCCTTAGGCCTCGCACTTACAGGGGCCTCGCGGCCGCCTAATTTTGCATCTGCTTGAATTTTTTTACCCATTATAGGCATGGTGGGGCCCCCGTGTCTAAGTTTTGCTTAAAGCCTCAAAAAATCTAGAACCGCCTTTGCGTGAGGCAGTCTGCAAGTGGTTAAAGTACAACTAAAGGCAAAACTTTTTTGCTAGTTTTGGACGGAGTGGAGAGGGATTAGAACCCCTGTCAGTTTTTATTGCTGTCTGTTCCCCCCCGTTAAGGAGATTCACACTCTCTATTTGCCCTGTTTACTATTATGATTAAAAGTTTAAGTAAAAGAAAATCCCAAATTCCCAGAAAAGTAATAGAGGGTAAATCTTCCAATGGGGAAGTTCTGGTGACCTGGGGGGGGGGTCCCCAAGGAATTCCCCTAAAGCGGAGTTCCACCCAATCCCGCTTTAAGCACTCCTCGCCCCCCTTACATGCCACACTTGGCATGTAATACATTTTTTTGTGGGGGGGGGCAGAGTGGGTACCTTCTTTTAAGAGGGACTTCCTGTCCCACTTCCTGTTTCCTCTTCTCTGCCGTCTAGGCGACGCCTCCTCTCCCCCTAGGTGGCCTCTCCCTGCCAACAATCTTCTGGAACACGTCACAGGTCCCAGAATATTGCCCGGCCAATAGCAGAGCGCAGTACGCGCGCCGGGTCGTGAAGCAGTCACGGCCAAGTGCCCACAGTTGCTATGACAGCGCCGCGGAGAGGAGGGGGAGAGGAGCGAGGCTTCGGGCGGCCGCATCGCTGGACCGTGGGACAGGTGAGTGTCTGTTTATTAAAAGTCAGGAGCTAAACTTTTTGTAGCTGCTGACTTTTTAATAAACTAAAAAAACTGGTGGAACTCCGCTTTGAATTGCAGGAATTTCCTCCCACTTCCTGTTTGGCAGGAAGTGAAGGGAAATCTCCACAATGGGACGCAGGTGATGACAAACAAAATCTGACAGGGGTCCCTTGCTCTATTCAAAATAAAATAAAATTAAATTGGCTCCCCCACTACACATATACTGATTTTTTTTTGTTTTTTTTGTTTATTGTTTTTTTTTTTTTTATTAAATGTAATTATTTAACTAAATAATTTTGTAATTAATAATGTATTTATGTTTCAGCCGGCAGGCCCTCCCCCCAATCCTAGGCGCACGATGTCAATGTATAATGATATCCATAATAATAATAATGGATTGTATACCCAGATAGGTTGTAATGGGGTGGGTCATACAAAACCAAGCAACCGGTGTTCTCATGCAAGGACGGGCAGGATTAGCCCCACGCGCCATTCTCATTGAAATAACAGCCAACCGAAGGACCGCTGATATAAGATCAATTAGCCGTTTTGGTTTCCGTTTCATTAAGCTGCAACAGCTCTTAAGGCATGCTAAAAGCTGCCAAATAGACATTTAGGCAATAATAGGATGCCTAAAGTCCTATCGCAGCTTAATAAATTAGGGCCACTGTGTGGCCAGAGAGCTGTGGGCCCCCCTGGGACTTCCAGGCAATCACCTGATCTCCGTTTTTTTTAGCTTTTGCCACAAAAGGAACTACTGCCCAACCTCCTATATCTACTGTAAATAGCCCTTCACCTTCTTGGTTGGGTTCTCGTTCCAAATTGTTCATACACTATATTACCAAAAGTATTGGGACGCCTGCCTTTACCCTCCCATGGACTTTAATGGCATCCCAGTCTTAGTCCGTAGGGTTCAATATTGAGTTGGCCCCGCCCTTTGCAGCTATAACAGCTTCAACTCTTCTGGGAAGGCCGTCCACAAGGTTTAGGAGTGTGTCTATGGGAATGGTTCACCATTCTTCCAGAAGCGCCTTTGTGAGGTCAGGCACTGATGTTGGGAGAGAAGGCCTGGCTCGCAGTCTCTGCTCTATGTGGTGTTCTATCGGGTTGAGGTCAGGACTTGCAGTCTCCGCTCTCATTCATCCCAAAGGTGTTTTATCGGGATGAGGTCAGGACTCTGTGCAGGCCAGTCAAGTTCCTCCACCCCAAACTCGCTCATCCATGTCTTTATAGACCTTGTTTTGTGAACTGGTCCAAGTCATTTGGTGGAGGGGGGGGTTATGGTGGGGGGTTGTTTTTTCAGAGGTTGGGCTTGGCCCCCTTAAATTGTAATACTGAATTCCTGCTATTATTACAGCACTATAGATGTTGGCAGGGCTTTTTTTCAGTGGGAACGCGGGGGAACGGAGTTCTGGCACCTCCAGCACTGAATGTATGCAATGGTAAGGTGTGCTGGGATTTGCTGGAGGGTCTATTAATGCTGGCTGCTGGGGGATCTATTGTTGCTGGTGCGGATGTATTTTTGCATGGCAGTCTATTGCTGCTGGGGAGGTCTATTGTTGCTGGTGGTGGATCTATTGTATGCTGGGGGGGGGTTTAATTGTTGCTGGAAGAGAACTACTGTTAAGGGAGGGGTCTATTGTTGCTGGCTGCTAGAGAGTCCATTGATGCTGGCTGCTGGGAGATCTTTTGTTGCTTCTTGGGTGGTATTTTGTTGTGGGGGTCCATTGTTGCAGGGGGTCTATTGTTTCTGGGCAAATCTATTGTTGCTGGGGTGGGGGTCTATTGCTGCTGGCTGTGGGGGATCTATTTTACTGCTTTTCTTGTTACCATTAATTAATTCCATACACAAAATGATACTTGGCTCTGTATTCTCTAAAAGGGGTGCTACTGGGAGGTGGGTAGGGGGTGGAACCAAGGAACGGTGATCGGAGGTGGGTAGGGGGCGGAGATAAGAAGTGACTCAGAAGGGGGAAGTTCCTGTACCTATTCTATGGATGTTGGTACTGTGGAAGTATCATTAATAAATAAAATAATAATAATAATAATAATAATAATAATAATAATAATAATAATTTATATTACACTACTAATAATTTATATTATACTAATATTAATTTGTATTACACTACTAATAGTTTATATTATACTAATAATAATCTATATTATACTAATAATAATTTATATTACACAAATAATCATTTATATTACACTAATAATAATTTATATTACACTAATATTAATTTGTATTACACTACTAATGATTTATATTATACTAATAATAATCTATATTATACTAATAATAATTTATATTACACAAATAATCATTTATATTACACTAATAATAATTTATATTACACTAATATTAATTTTTATTACACTACTAATGATTTATATTATACTAATAATAATCTATATTATACTAATAATAATTTATATTACACAAATAATCATTTATATTACACTAATAATCATTTATATTACACTAATATTAATTTGTATTACACTACTAATGATTTATATTATACTAATAATAATTTATATTATACCAATAATAATTTAGAATTTATTATAAACACATCAATTACGTTCAATAAATTAAAAGCACATTACACAACTCTCAGGTGATTGAAATCATTATATAAACTGCAGGAGGCACACAAGATGAAGGTTATTATGTTTTTTGTTTTTTTTCAGTTTTTCTTATTTCTTTATTTTTCTTTATTTATTTTTTTCACATTACAATGAAGTAATCAGGATTTCATTGCTGAAGATTTAATCGCTATAAATTTAGGCCCGACAGAGCGCGGTAAGTTAGCTCTCTTGGTGCGTATTACTGGTACCCTGGCTCAAGTTTCACCTGGGGAGCTTACTGCGTTAAGGTTGCCTATTCTCCTTGCGTTCTGTACGGGAGTTACCCTAGCACTCCTCTAACAACTCAAACACATACTGGTAGGCCTGTTGCCTTTCGACCATTTCAGACCAAATGGGGGTGATTTAATAATACTGGAGCACTCAGAATCATGGCAGCCAATCAGCTTCTAACTTCAGCTTGTTCAGTTAAGCTTTGATCATAAGACCTGGAAGCTGATTGGTTTCTATACAGAGCTTAGCACCAGATTTTGCACTCTCCGATTTTGGTAAATCTCTCTAAATATTAGGAATTCTAGAGATGATTGAATGTTTTTACTGATGGTAAACTCCTCGGGGGCGGGACCAATATCACTGTATGTAACCAAATTGTTAAACAATACTACTATAAAAATAAAAATAAAACAATTACTTGAAATGAGGCATACCAATGAAAAGACCTCAAAAGCCCTATGTATGTTTTACTTATGCCTGAGAGCCTTGTCAATCAGTGGCTTTCAATAGTCAATATAGTCGTTGACATTCCGTTGACCTGTGCCGGCCAATTCTCAATCAATTAGCCAAAGAAGAATTTTCAATCGGTATAATTTTTATTCCCTAAATGTGCTTATCACAAAAATTTGTTCTGAGCTGAAAATATGGCTTTGTTTTGTTATTAAGTACACTACATTACCAAAAGTATTGGGACACCTGCCTTTACTCTAACTGTATTGGCATCCCAGTCTTAGTCTATAGGGTTCAATTTTGATTAGCCCCTTTGACGCTATAACAGCTTCAACTCTTCTGGGAAGGCTGTCCACAAGGTTTAGCAGTGTGTCTATGGGAATGTTTTACTATTCTTCCAGAAGCGCATTTGTGAGGTCAGGCATTGATGTTGGATGAGGCCTGGATCGCAGTCTCCGCTCTAATTCATCCAAAAGGTGTTCTATTGGGTTGAGGTCAGGACTCTGTGCAGGCCAGTCACATTCCTCTACCCCAAACTCGCTATGTCTTTATGGACCTTGCTTTGTGCGCTGGTCCAAACCATTTGGTGGAGGGGGGATTATGGTGTGGGGTTGTTTTTCAGGGGTTGGGCTTGGCCCCTTAGTTCCAGTGAGGGGAACTCTTAAGACGTCAGCATACCAAGACATGTTGGACAATTTCATGCTCCCAACTTTGTGAGAACAGTTTGGGGATGGCCCCTTCCTGTTCCAATATGACTGCGCACCAGTGCACAAAGCAAGGTCCATAAAGACATGGATGAGCGAGTTTGGGGTGGAGGAACTTGACTGGCCTGCACAGAGTCCTGACCTCAACCTGATAGAACACCTTTGGGATAAATTAGAGCAGAGACTGTGAGTCAGGCCTTCTCGTCCAACATCAGTGCCTGACCTCACAAATGCGCATCTGGAAGAATGGTGAACCATTCCCATAGACACACTCCTAAACCTTGTGGACAGCCTTACCAGAAGAGTTGAAGCTGTTATAGCTGCAAAAGGGTGGGCCAACGCAATATTGAACCCTACGGACTAAGACTGGGATGGCATTAAAGTTCATGGGAGGGTAAAGGCAGGTGTCCCAATACTTTTGGTAATTTAGTGTATGAACAATTTGGAACGAGTACCCAACCCAGAAGGTGAAGGGCTATATACAGTAGATATAGGAGGTTGGGCAGTAGTTCCTTTGGCAAAAGCTAAAAAAACGGAGATCATGTGATTTAAACGATAGAAAAGACTTTAAATGGTCAAAGAACCTACAGCTAACCTATTAGCTAAGGCCACCAAAAGTTAGGCCAACTCTTACTGACATAAAGCAACCACCGGAAATCCACAAACGTTGCAAAAAGTGCCACCAGCAGATAATCACAGTATAAAATTCATACCTTTAAATAAAGTTATTGTTTTATACAAATTTTAAAAAAAAAATCTATAATAATGGAGGACCTGTTACCATTCATTTGTTTTAAAAAGCTCTCTATGAATGAAAAGACCTTAAATGATCAAAGAACCTTCATAATCTATTAGCTAAGGCCACCAAAAGTTAGACCAACTCTTACCGACATAAAGCCACTACCGGAAATCCAAAAAGTTTGCGAAGAAAGTGCCAACGAAAGATAATCACAGTCTAAAGTGCTTAACTTTTTATGAAGTTTTTGCTTTAGAGAAATTTAAAAAAAAATGGAGGACCGGTTATCATTCATTTAAAAAAGCTCTCTATGAAAGAAAAGACCTTAAATGATCAAAGAACCTTCATAATCTATTAGCTAAGGCCACCAAAAGTTAGACCAACTCTCAAGCCTCGTACACACGACCGGTTTTCCCGGCAAGAAAACTGCTGGGAGAGCTTTTTGCCGTGAAAACCGGCCGTGTGTATGCTCCCTAGCAGTTTTCCCGACAGGAAAACTGCTCAGGAAAAATAGGAGAACCTGCTCTCTATTTTCCCGTCGGGAATCCCGGCGGGAATTTTTTCCGCCAGATTTACTAATACTCTATGG
The DNA here is from genome assembly GCA_029206835.1 of Rana muscosa. Lineage (NCBI taxonomy): Eukaryota > Metazoa > Chordata > Amphibia > Anura > Ranidae > Rana > Rana muscosa. The sequence continues at coordinate 314,746,112 of CM055119.1, read as the reverse complement.
GAAACACTGCGAGGCAGTGCCCATGGAGCATACACACGGCCAAAGCTCCATGGCAGGTTGCCGGGTTCTGGACTTTTTACCGCCGTGAAAACCGAGCGTGTGTACAGGGCTTTTACGGACACAAAGTGACCGCCGGAAATCCAAAAACGCTTTGCAAAAAGTGTCCATCGCTATGCAACCAGCAAGAAAAAAAAATGCTTTGAGCGTTAGTATAACTTCCCATACTTTACAAACCAACTCTTGCTTTGACTGAGTGATTCCACCTCGGAGTCTTCTCAGCTAATTCTAAGTTTTCCTTGGGCACCGTCAAACACCAATCACAGCTGGTAAAAAACAACATTTGCCAAGTTCGAAAATCAACTAACAAACAATTTTCGCCATTTAGACCGCAAATGAATGCTTATTTGGAGAATTACAAGCGAGCGGTTGTCTGTATATTTTTCCATATGTTCTAGAGCATTATCTGTCCGTTGTGAAACACCGATGTGATTACAGCAGTTACACCTCCGGAATTAATAATAAAAAGCAAAAATCTGACCCTTTTGGTTTTTTTTATCAAGTGTTCGTAAAGAAGACCTTGGTGTAAACACACAAGTTAGACGAGACAGAAAACCAAAGGCAAAGCTAAAATTTACATGAATAATATTCCACACTTCTATACACTAGAAAATGAAATCACCTATTATTATTTTTTATCAAAATGCTCCCTATGTACTTTTAATTCAGCGAGGCGTATAGACGTACCTATTACTTCCTTTTGATTTTTTATTTTTTTTTATCAAGTTTTTTTTTTATGGGCCTAGACCTAGAAACACACGAGTTAGACAAGGCAGAAAACCAAGGGAAAATCTGAAAATGTACAAAAAGGAAACTTCTACACTACAAAATTAAATCACCTATTTTTTAATAACATGATCCCAATGTACTATTTATTTAGTGAGGTGTATAGACGTACCTATTACCGTATATACTCGAGTATAAGCCGACCCGAATATAAGCCGAGGCACCTAATTTTACCACAAAAAATGGGAAAACGTATTGACTCGAGTATAAGCCTAGGGTGTCCATCTGCATACCTCACTGTGCCTCACTGTGCCCATGCATCACTGCACCTTACTGTGTCCATGTGCATGCCTCACTGTGCCCATGCCTCACTGCGCCTTACTATGTCCATGTGCATGCCTCACTGTGTCCATGCCTCACTGTGCCCATGCCTCACTGTGCCCATGCCTCACTGCGCCTTACTGTGTCCATGTGCATGCCTCACTGTGTCCATGCCTCACTGTGCCCATGCCTCACTGTGCCCATGCCTCACTGTGCCTTACTGTGTCTATGTGCATGCCTCACTGTGCCCATGCCTTTACTGTGCCTTACTGTGTCCATGTGCATGCCTCACTGTGCCCATGCCTCACTGCGCCTTACTATGTCCATGTGCATGCCTCACTGTGTCCATGCCTCACTGTGCCCATGCCTCACTGTGCCCATGCCTCACTGCGCCTTACTGTGTCCATGTGCATGCCTCACTGTGTCCATGCCTCACTGTGCCCATGCCTCACTGTGCCCATGCCTCACTGTGCCTTACTGTGTCTATGTGCATGCCTCACTGTGCCCATGCCTTTACTGTGCCTTACTGTGTCCATGTGCATGCCTCACTGTGCCCATGACTCACTTTGTCTCACTGTGTCCATGTGCATGCCTCACTGTGCCTCACTGTGCCCATGCCTCACTGTGTCCATGCCTCACAGTGTCCATGCCTCACAGTGTCCATGCCTCACTGTGTCCATGCCTCACAGTGTCCATGCCTCACAGTGCCCATGCCTCACAGTGTCCATGCCTCACAGTGCCCATGCCTCACTGTGTCCCTACCTGATCTCCGGCGCTGTGTGACTAGACTGACTTTTAACATGGGAGTCTATAAAAGGGGTGCCCAGGTTTGAAAAATCGGTGCTCCCCGGCCGTAGGTCCCCTGGAGATGAAGAGTGGGGCTACATGTGTATCAAGTTTGGGGTCCAGGGAACCTCGGGCCGGCCGGTACCGGGTCCCCAAAATCACTGGAGAAATTACCATTTAACATTGGAGTCTATAGAAGGTGTCCCCGGCTTTGAAAAATCGGTGCTCCCCGGCCGTAGGTCCCCCGGACAACAACCTTTGCTCACTTATAGAGGAAGAGTGGGGCTACATGTGTGCCAAGTTTGGGGTCCAGGGAACCTACGGCTGGCCGGGATCAGGCGCACAAAGTTGAAGATGGACACAGACTTGAGTATAAGCCGAGGGGGGGGGGGGGCATTTTCAGCACAAAAAATGTGCTGAAAAACTCGGCTTATACTCGAGTATATACGGTACTTGCTTTTGTTTTTGTTTTTCTATCAAGTGTTAGTAAAGACCTTGATGGAGAAACACACAACTTAGACAAGGCAGAAAACCAAAGGCAAAACTAAATCTAAAAATTTACAAAAAATGTTCCACACTAGAAAATGTGATTATTTTAATTTTTTTTAATCAAAATGATCCCTATGTACTTTTTATTCAGCGAGCTGTATAGAAGTACCTATTACTTCCTTTTTTTTAAATTAAGTTTTAGTAAGGACCTAAACCTAGAAATACACAAGTTAGTCAAGGCAGAAAACCAAGGGAAAATCTAAATCTAAAAATGTAGAAAATATGTTCCACACTATAAAAAAAAAAAAAAAAAAAAAAGAATTTTTAATCAAAATGATCCCTATGTATTTTTTATTCAGTGAGGTGTATATAAGTACCTATTACTACCTTCTTTTTTTTTATTTTTATTAAGTGTTAGTGAGGACCTAAACCAAGAAATACACGAGTTAGCCAAGGCAGAAAACCAAGGGAAAATCTAAATCTAAAAATTTAGAAAAAAATTTCCACACTATAAAATGTATTTATTTTTTTAATCAAAATGATATGTACTTTTTATTCAGTGAGGCCTATAGAAGTACCTATTACTTCCTTTTGTTTTTTTTTTTTGTTTTTGTTTTTCAAGCATCAGTAAGGACCTAGACCTAGAAACACACGAGTTAGCCAAGGCAGAAAACCAAAGGCAAATCTAAATCTGAAAATTTACAGAAAGAATTTTCCACACTAGGAAATTAAATCACCATTTTTTTTTTTTAACAAAATGATCCCTATGTACTTTTTATTCAGTGAGGCGTATAGACGTACCTATTACATTCTATACACACCCCATAAACCACTAACTGCCATCACGTGTTAATGATTAATCAAGTCAGCCTCGTTAAAAAAAAAAAAAAGAAAGAGGAAAAAATGGTGGAAAATCATTCAAAAAAATAAATATGTTCTTAAATAACACGACCTGAGTTTATTAACGACCACCGTCAACAGCGAAGGGAGCCCTACGTCTTACTTATGCAAAATAAATTCATCCGGCCTCATTAATATTCATCTATATTCAAATACCATTTTGAATGAAAGAAAGCATTAGGATAACCCAATAGCTAATTGTGTTCGTATTGTTTTTTGCCAAAGGAAAGACAAGTGTTAAGTAGATGCTGGGTGGATATATCATGATTTTCACCGATGACCTGAACATTTTCCAGAAGCTCGTGGATTCCAGGCCATTTCTGGCTATTTGAAGCAAAAAAGGAGTATTATTTTTCTGTGCATATTGACAAGTAGGGTTGACCTTGTTCCCTGGATGCACAATCAAAAATTGTCATTAGCACGTCAAATAAGATATTCAAATGAGCCTAATAATGTGTTATTTAAAAGCTTTGCAAGCTCACCAGTGGAGATTAAAAAAAAAAAAAAAAAAACATAAATTGTTACAATTTAAAAAATAAAAAATAAAAAAATTAGCAATCCTCCATATCAAGTTTTACGATAACGACGCTAATAGAATCCAACTTGTTTTTTTTTTTTTTTTTGGTTATTTCCAAACAGATGCTACAGGTTAAAAAACACACCTCTCATGATTGAAAACATGTGTCCTGTCAGCATCGATTAATAATTTATCATTTAAACACCAACCAGCTTATCTTTGTCTTCAAGGCTCGCACTTTAAAATCTGAAGAGGGCTCCCAACTTTTTAGCCTTTGCTTACTACTTGCGCTAATTTTAACCATGATTCCATGCGCTATGAAAAAAATTAAAAATAAATAAATAATAATTTTGCTACATTTTTATTATTTTGTGCAAAAAGCATAACCTGTATTATGAAAAAAAAAAAAAAAAGTATAACCTGTATTTAAAAAAAAAAGTAATACAAGTTATACTTTTTTTTTTTAAATACAGGTTATGCTTTTTGCCCCCCACAAATAATAAAAATGTAGCAAAATTTTTATTATTTTTTTTAAATATAAGCATAAAAAAAAAAGCATTTGTGAGGGGCAAAAGGCATAACATGTATTAAAAAAATAAAAAAAAAGCATAAAAAAATTATAAAAGTAAAAAAGTATAACCCGAATAAAAAAAAAAAATAAGCATAAAAAAAAAGCATAACCTGTATTAAAATATATATATATTTTTTAATGTACAAGTCGAGTGAGGTGGTAGAATAAAATTCTAAAAATAAAAAAGTATAACCCGTATAAAAAAAGACAAATACAGGTTATACTTTTTTTTTTTTAATACAGGTTATGCTTTTTTGCAAAAAGTAATACAGGTTATACTTTTTTTTTAAATACAGGTTATGCTTTTTGCCCCCCACAAATAATAAAAATGTAGCAAAATTTTTATTTATTTTTTTAAATATAAGCATAAAAAAAAAGCATTTGTGAGGGGCAAAAGGCATAACATGTATTAAAAAAATTAAAAAAAATAAAAAAAAGCATAAAAAAATTATAAAAGTAAAAAAGTATAACCCGAATAAAAAAAAAATAAGCATAAAAAAAAAGCATAACCTGTATTAAAATATATATATTTTTTAATGTACAAGTCGAGTGAGGTGGTAGAATAAAATTCTAAAAATAAAAAAGTATAACCCGTATAAAAAAAGACAAATACAGGTTATACTTTTTTTTTTTTAATACAGGTTATGCTTTTTTGCACCCCACAAATAATAAAAATGTAGCAAAATTATTATTATTATTTTTTTAAATATAAGCATAAAAAAAAGCATTTGTGAGGGGCAAAAAGCATAACCTGTATTAAACAAAAAAAAAAGCATAAAAAAATTATAAAAGTAAAAAAAAGTATAACCCGAATAAAAAAAAAAAAAAGCATAAAAAATATAAGAAAAAAAAAAGCATAACCTGTATTCAAATATTTTTTTTTTTTAATGTACAAGTTGAGTGAGGTGGTAGAAACAAATTATAAAAATAAAAAAGTATAACCCGTATAAAAAAAAAAAACATAAAAAATATAAGCGAGGTGGTAGGCATTTTTGGAACTTATGCCTACGAACACATACCTTTTTTTTTTTTTTGCTTGCGTTGCCATCCTTTTCTGCATTTTGAAAAGCATGCAAACGCGCACAAAAAAAAAAAAAAAAAAAGCCTAAAGTGCACTAAAAATGCATGAAAAATTTTAACAAGTGACAAAAATACTCAAAAACCCACAAAGCTTGGATTGCTCTATCAATTCTGTTTCATGGGTGATAATGAAAGTCCTTTGAACTAAATGTTACAGATCTTTTTTTTTTTTTTCTAAACGTTGAAATCAAAGGAAAATGGGAAAGGTACACACTAAATTGTTACGCCTTAACGGATTGTCACATACATGAAAAAAAGCAAAACTACTATTGTTTAAGGGTTCCTGTACTTCAAATTAATGTAATGACTCGCAAGAAAGAATGCACGGTTGAAGGACGCACAATTATTTAAGTGCATGTATCATGGCAGTTGATCAACCATACATAAAATTGTCACCCTACTTTATTATGCAATTATTTTATGCACTCGTCAAGAAGCAAAGAAAAAAATATATATATGAGGACCTGTCTGTAAGTGTAATTACACATCTGAATGTTATCATACAACTTCTGCCATGCAAAAAAAAAAAAAAAAGAGGACCTGTCTATTCAGTTGAATTACATCTCTGAATGTTATGACACAACGTCTGCCATGCAAAAAGAATAAAATAAAAAAAAGAGGACCAGTCTATTCAGTTTAATTATATCTCTGAATGTGATCACACCACTTCTTTCAGGCAAAAAAAGAAAAAAGGAGGACCTGTCTATTCAGTTTGATTACATCTGCCCTCATTTGGTAAAACGATGGGCAATCTGGTGCAATATAAATCCTGTATAATATTAATAATAATAATAATAATAATAATAATCTCTGAATGTTATCACACAAGAGCAAAAAATAAATAAAAAAATCAAGACCTGTCTATTCAGTTTAATTATATCTCTGAATGTTATCACACAACTTCTGCCAGGCAAAAAAAAAAAAAAAAGGAGGACCTGTCTATTCAGTTTAATTGCATCTGCCCTCATGTTGTAAAGCGCTGGGCAAACGGGTGCAATATAAATCCTGTATAATAATAATAATAATAATAATAAAAAATCTCTAAATGTTATCACACAACAGCTAAAAAAAAAAGAGGAAGACCTGTCTTTTGTTTAATTACATCTCTGAATATTATCACACAACTTCTGCCATGCAAAAAAAAAAAAAAGAGGACCTGTCTATTCAGTTGAATTATATCTCTGAATGTTATTACACAACTTTTGGCAGGCGACAAAAAAAAAAAGAGAAAAAGAAAAAAGAAGGACATATCTTTTCAGTTTAATTACATCTGCCCTCATGTTGTAAAGTGCTGGGCAAACTGGTGCAATATAAATCCTGTATAATAATAATAATAAATCTCTAAATGTTATCACACAACAGCAAAAAAAAAAAAAAAAGGAAGACCTGTCTATTGTTTAATTATATCTCTGAATGTTATCACACAACTTCTGCCAGGCAAAAAAAAAAGGAGGACCTGTCTATTCAGTTTATTTACATCTCTGCCCTCATGTTGTAAAGCGCTGGGCAAACTGGTGCAATATAAATCCTGTATAATAATAATAATAATAATAATAAATCTCTAAATGTTATCACACAACAGCAAAAAAAAAAAAAAAAAAAAAAAAAGGAAGACCTGTCTATTGTTTAATTACATCTCTGAATGTTATCACACAACTTCTGTCATGCAAAAAAAAAAAAAAAAAGAGGACCTGTCTATTCAGTTGAATTATATCTCTGAATGTTATTACACAACTTCTGCCAGGCGACAAAAAAAAAAAAAGAAAAGAAAGACCTATCTTTTCAGTTTAATTACACCTGCCCTCATGTTGTAAAGTGCTGGGAAACCTGGTGCAATATAAGTCCTGTATTATAATAATAATAATAATAATAATAATAATCTCTATATGTTATCACACAACAGCAAAAAAAAAAAAAAAAAAAAAGGAAGACCTGTCTATTGTTTGATTACATCTCTGAATTTTATCACACAACTTCTGCCAGGCAAAAAAAAAGAAGGACCTGTCTTTTCAGTTTAATTACATGTAAAGTGCTGGGCAAACTGGTGCAATATAAATCCTGTATAATAAAAATAATAATAATTTCTGAATTCTGAACACAAGAGCAAAAATTAAATAAAAAATCTTGCTCACATTTTTAGTCCTCGAATTCGATCAAGCGCTGTTGAACGTACACTGGGAGGTTCACCTGGCCTAGCCCTTCTGCCAGAGCTTGCGTATTAATTGGGACAGCGACAAATTGCAACCTTTTGCAGACGATCTTCCGAAAAAAAATAAGGATTTCCGCTACACCTTGGGAATTTTTTTTAACAGGCTTCAGCAGCCTAGAGGTACACCCTGGGTCACGCCAAAGTAGAGCGTGCGCACGCGGGTTAATTGTGTAACGTCAACGACCCTTTTTAGTGAGATCTAGGACAGTCTGCTCTCACTGGTTGTTTCAAATAAAAAAAAAAAGGTTAACAGTGAGCTAATGAAGGTGAATTTTTTTTTTCCTTCCAGTAAAAAAAAAAAAAAACACATAGTGCCGCTAACCTGGTCTTTTCTCTAGTACAATGAGGCGAACGTCATAGCAGCTTGAAGGCACAGCAGCAATTCAAAAATATATAACACCCCACCTTCCTCTATTGCCTTCTAATCTAGAAAAAGACAACAAGGAGCCTTCATAATCGGCCTAACTGCTGGGCTGCAGTGAATCTCTCCCATAGCTGTGCTGTAGTCACAATCCATTGTAATCATTGTACAATACAATCTTTAGGACAAAAAAAAAAGAAAAGAAAGAGAGAGAGAGAGAGAGAAAAATGCAGACTTGTGAGCCAATTTAAGAAATAACTGCTGATACATCAGCTATTGACTGTTTCTTTCCTGCACATGATAACGCTCAAGGCGAAACAGGGAGCAAAATGACAACATCAACGACAGGCAATAAACTGTAGCAGCCAGGAACACTGAAAAACTAATTGACAGCTGTCAAGCTAATGGGAGAGATGGCAGATGATGCTGAAAACATTTCGTATTTTTTTTTTATTTCTTTTTATTTCGAGCACAGGGATATCACTGAAATCTTTCAAGCAGGCCTTCATTTTTTTTTTTTTTAACTTTCTTTTTTTCCCTCCTTTTTATTGTTCCTTTTTTTTCTTTGCAAGAAAAAAAAAGAGAAAGCAATGGACATCCATAGCTAATCATTTTGTCAGCTAGCTTGCAAGGAGTAATCTCATCCCCATAGACCAATGTATGGCGGGTTTTTTTTTTTTTTTTTTTTTTTTCTTAGGCAAATAATATGCTCCAGGGTGTCACTGTAAAAGCATTTATTCCAGAAGATAGTGTATGATTCTTCAGCAAATCCTAATCAAAAAATGGTCGCGCCCTAGAAACTCACTGAGGTTTCCTGAAAAACGTGACTTTGTATCAATTGAAGGCTCTAGAGCCATTTTGAAACATCTATTTAAATTGTATCTAATCCCAAAATGAATAAAAAGAATGTTGTTTATGGAAGAGCAAAAAAAAAAAAAAAAAAAAATTTTTTTTTCTTCTTTTTAAAAAAATAAATACAAAACAAGAGTTTTTAAACGATCCATCAAATTCACAGATGTTCATAGGCCACAGGTCCATACTGAGGCCTGTAACATTTGCTACGTTAAACGAGTGCAATTGTTTAACAAGACAGATAATTCAAAGGATGGGGCTTGATAGAGGCCTACTTAGAGAGAAAGGTTGGTTTCATTCGACAATGGTAGGTGTGTGTGTGTGTGTCTGTGTGTAATGACTTTGGAATATGTATGCTATGCAGTTTTTGTATTTCCTTATAGATAACAACTGGTCTATGCTATGGAATGTACAAAGAGAAAAGGGAAGGGAAAGAGTATATATGAATAAATGATAAAAAAAAAAAGGAAAAGAGGAGGGAAGGTAAAAAAAGAAGGAAGGAAGGAACCAAGAAAAGAAAGGAAGGAATGAGGGAGGGAGAAAGAAAGGAAGGAAGGCAGGAAGGAAGGAAGGAGAAAAGAAAAAAGGATAAGAGAGAAAGGAAGAGAATGAAAGGGATGTAACTATGGAATGCACATAGAGAAAAGGAAAGGAAAGAGAAACAGAATACATTTAAAAAAATGAGAGATGAAGAAAGGAGGGAAGAAAAAAAAGAAGGAAGTGTAAAGAAAGGAAACAAGAGAAAGAAGGGAGGGAGAAAGAAAAGAAGGAAGGAAAAGGATAAGAGAGAAAGAGAGAGAATGAAAGGAATGTAATTATGGAATGCACCTAGGGAGGGAAAGAGAGATAAAAAATTAAGGTGAAAGAGAGGAGGGAAGAAAAAAAGAATGAAGAAAAAAGGAAGGAAGGAAGGAAGGAAGGAAGGAAGGAGAAAAGAAAAAAGGGTAAGAGAGAAACAGAGAGAATGGAAGGAATGTAAATATGGAATGCACGCAGAGAAAAGGGAGGTGAAGAGAAACAGAATAACTGATAAAAAATGAGAGATGAAGAAAGAAGGGAAGAAAAAAAGAAGGAAGAGTAAAGAAAGGAAACCAGAGAAGGAAGGAATGGGGGAAAGAAAGTAAATTATGATAAGAGAGTAAGGGAGAGAACAAAAGGAATGTAACTATGGAATGCACATAGAGAAGGGAGGAGGGAAAGAAAGAATGATAAACAAAATAAGGAGAATCAAATGAAGGGGGGGGGGGGGAGAAAGGAAGAAAAAAGAAAGAAAGAAGGGAGGGAGGTAGGAAGGAAGAAAGGAAATTATGATAAGAGAGAAAGGGAGAGAATGAAAGGAATGTAACTATGGAATGCACACCAAGAACAGGGAGGGATAGTGAAACAAAATAAATGCTAAAAATTTTGAGATGAAGAAAGGAGCGAAGAAAAAAAGAAGGAAGAGTAAAGAAAGGAAACCAGAGAAGGAAGGAAGGAAAATGATAGGAGAGAGAGGGAGAGAATGAAAGGAATGTAACTATGGAATGCACATAGAGAAAGAGGGGGGGTGATGAAAAAAATTAAGGAGAAAAAAAAGGAGAGGGGAAAAAAGAAGGAAGAGAAAAGAAAGGAAGGAAGAGAAAGGAAAAGGATAAGAGAGAAAAGGAGGGTATTAAATAAATGTAACTATGGAATTCCCATAGAGAAAAGGGAGGGAAAGAGAAAGAATAAATGACACACAATTAAGGAGAAACAAAAGAGGGAAAAGAAAGAAGAAGGAGAAAAGAAATGAGAAAGGAAGGCAAGGAAAATGATAAGAGACAAAGGGAGAGAATGAAAGGAATGTAACTATGGAATGCACACTGAGAAAAGGGAGGGAAAGAGAAACAGAATAAATGATAAAAATGAGGGATGAAAAAAGGAGGGAAGAAAAGAAGAAGGAAGGGGAAAGAAAAATAAAGGAAGGAATGTAAATCTGGAAGGAAGGGAGAGAGAAAGAGAAAAGCAAAGAAAGAAGGTAAAAAAGGAACAATGGAAAGAAGGACGAAAGGAACAGAGGGCAAACAGGTCGAAAGTTATAAAGGAAAAGAGGAAGGAAGTAAAGAAAGAAAAGGAGGAGGGTGGGGGAAGAACAGAGGAGGGAGAGAAAAGGAAAAGGGAAAATAAATAAGAAAAAAAGGATGGGAGGGCCAACGGGGTGAAAGGTATACAGGAAGAGAGGACATAAGTAAAGAAAGAAAAGAAGGACAGTGGGAGCAAGGAAGGAAAGAAGAAAGAGAGAGAGAGAAAGGAAAAGGGTAAAAGAAGAACGATGGAACAAAGGAAAAAAGGAATAGGACAAAGTTAAAAAGGGAAAAGAGAAAGGAAATAAAGAAAGAAAAGAAACAGAAGGGTCAGAGGAAGGATGTACGGAAAGAAGAGAGAGAGAGAGAAAGAGAGAGAGAAAGAAAAGAAAAAGAAGAAAGGAAAAAGCGAAAGAATGGTGGAAGGAAGGAAGGAAGGGTAAAGAGCATAAAGGTGAAAAGGGAAAAAAGAAAGGAAATAAAAAAAAGAAAAGAAACAGAAGGGTGGAAGGAAGGAAGGAAAGAAGAGAGAGAAAAGGAAAGAAACATTTGAAAGGAAAAAAAGAAAGAATGATGAAAAGAAGGAAGAAAGGTAAAGAGAAAAGAGGAAGTAAAGAAAGAACTGAAGGAGGATGGAAGGGAGGAAGGAAGGAAGGAAGGAAGGAAGGAGAGAAGGAAAGTCATGTAAATCTGCAGCCTATATAATATATAAATGGTTGATCAGGATTATTCACTACAGCCAGAGTTAACAGGCCGCTCTAACCATCCTCCAGTCCCCCAGGTTGTGCCTGTACAAACCTCCTGAGCTGTTCTCCTTGTGCATTGCCATTACAGAGGCCCCTAATCCCAGCCACATGATTATCCAGGTACCAAAAACCCATTTGTCACCTGCAGTAGAAAATTGAGTTAATGCACAACTAAAGGCGAGCAGGACTGTGTAATATCAACTTGATTACATCAAACTAGCTACAAACCTAATTCTCCTGAATGACACTGCTCGCCGCTTGTCATCTCCAATCATTAAAGCTGTCAGGAATCCATCAGGTTTACAGCTAATTAGGTGAACACTAATGAAGCTGGCAAAACAACTTTTCTTTCCTTACGGCTGAGCGGACCTTTCAGCTGGGGGTGTGGGGGTGGAGGAATAAAAGAATTAAAAAGAATAAAAAATGTTTTAAAAGTGTTCTTAAGGTTTTTGTGGGGGAAAAGATCCAGGAGCGGCCAAGTAGGACTGTCTGTGTTCCTGGATGAGCCAAGGCAGCCATGACACTCACCAAAGAAAAGGTGGGGATGGAGAGTAATGAACTTTATACCATGTGATCTAACCGACATTTCTGTACAAAGAATGTTGCACCTTCAGATATGCAATCAAGGAGGGTCATCATTCAACCCACCAGCTCCTCACCAGCACCTCACTGGTCACCAGTTTTCACTGGACTTCACTTGTGCTGCACCCATCACTGGAACCTCTTTCTACTGGTCATTAGACATTAACTAGTTCACTATTCATTCAAACATACAGGACTTCTTATGTGCTGCCCCCATCTCTGAGACCTCTTTCTACTGGTCATTAGACATTAACTATCTCACTATTCATTCAAACATATAGGACTTCTTATGTGCTGCCCCCATTTCTGAGACCTCTTTCTACTGGTCATTAGATGTTTATCTAGCTTACTCTTCATTCAAACATACAGGACTTCTCTTGTGCTGCATCTATCTCCAGAACTTCTTTCTGCAGGTCATTAGATATTAACTAGCCAACTCTTCATTCAAACTTATATGACTTCTCATGTGCTACACCCATCTACAGAACTTCTTTCTGTTGGTCAGTAGACATTAAATCACCCTTTGTTCAAGCATACATGACTTCTATGTGTTGCACCTGTCTCAGGAACCCCTTTCTCTTGGTCATCAGACATCACTCTTCATTCAGACATACAGGATTTATTTTGTGCTGCACCTGTCTTGGAACCAATTTTCTTCTGGTCATCAGATATTTCCTAACTCCCCTTTCCTTCAAGCACACAGGACTTCTCTTGTGCTGCACCTGTCTTCGGGACCACTTGGTCATCAGACATTACCTATCTCGTCAAACACCCAATTATACCAGAGAGGCGTAGAATATCCATAGCACCCTCCCAGAACTGCACTGTTATCTACAACAGAACTCCCACTGCCAAACCACCCTTAACCCCCATATCTGTCCCTTGTAACCTAATTAGTAAGGTCTTTTTTGGTCAAGGCTTTTCTTTCAAGCATATTACATCTTTATTTTATGCTATGATTATATGTTACTTTTGGAGCCGGACAAATTCTAGCAGCCATGTAATCAATGCTCCTTAAAAATGACAGCTGGCGCCTGAAATTTGAGGTTTTCACTAGTTGTTAATGGTTAAAAAATCCCGCTGGCTCCTGGATTCCATAAAAAAATTGTATTGTTATATCCCCTGTATGTCCTCAGACTGTAAAGCCCTACTGAGCATGTTGTCGATATCTAGAGCAATTATAATCATTTACTCTAAAGAGCAACCTACAGTCCATACTGGAGCCACGCAAACCTCAGTCCCTACTGCCACCATGAAAACGTTCTAAAGACAGAAGCCAATTAAAATATAGATTTTCACTCAATAGTTTTTCAGAGATTGTTAGAACTAAGAACGTTTACTAAGTATGCATTAGTGTGCACAGCCTATTGCATTAGGGTGTGCACCCCAAAGCTAAAACACATATGTGTGTGTGTGCATGTTTATATTTACTGACGGTCTCAGTAGAGCAGTGGATGGTATCAGTAGGGTAGAGATTGGTCTCAGTAGAGCAGTGGATGGTATCAGTAGGGTGGAGATTGGTCTCAGTAGAGCAGTGGATGGTATCAGTAGGGTAGAGATTGGTCTCAGTAGAGCAGTGGATGGCATCAGTAGGGTAGAGATTGGTCTCAGTAGAGCAGTGGATGGTATCAGTAGGGTAGAGATTGGTCTCAGTAGAGCAATGGATGGCATCAGTAGGGTAGAGATTAGTCTCAGTAGAGCAGTGGATGGCATCAGTAGGGTAGAGATTGGTCTCAGTAGAGCAGTGGATGGTATCAGTAGGGTCGAGATTGGTCTCACTAGAGCAGTGGATGGCATCAGTAGTGTAGAGATTGGTCTCAGTAGGGCAGTGGATGGCATCAGTATGGTAGAGATTGGTCTCAGTAGAGCAGTGGATGGCATCAGTAGGGTAGAGATTGGTCTCAGTAGAGCAGTGGATGGCATCAGTGGGGTAGAGATTGGTCTCAGTAGAGCAGTGGATGGTATCAGTAGGGTAGAGATTGGTCTCAGTAGAGCAGTGGATAGCATCAGTTTTTTTTTTCATTTTTATTATTTTATTTTATATTATATTTTACAATTGTATTTACTTATTTATTTATTTTTTCTTACAATTTTTTTTAGGAGACCCATTATGGGGCTTTGGTGAAATATCGGGGGTCTAAATACAGGGGGTGATTAGGGTGGTATGTGTAAGTATGTATAGTGCTTTTTATGAGTCTCTTTTAACCATTTTGCACTTAATGGAAAAAAAAAGGGATTATTTTTAACAATATTAAAAAATTGGATAATTTTTGTACCCCAAAAGTTCCACTTGGTTGGTGTTTGGTTTGTATACTAGGAATGTGGTACACTCCAAAAGGCATAAATAGCCAGAATTCTATACACTAAATTGTTAGAACTAACCAGTAAGGATCTTGTCGCTTTTGTCTCCCCTTGTAGTATATATGTATTTTTACAGCCTATGTCTGCTGTATATTGTACTGTGAGAAAACCAATGCAAACTCAGAAACAGCAAATCCTGGCTTTTTATAAACCCAGCACACCGGTGCTGCATTGCTAGCTGCCACCATGTTGTTCGCCGTGTCTCCATCGCTGTCCAAACATCAACACATAGGCCTCCTCCTCCTCCCTCTTCTAAATAAGTAACAATTTGCTTATTCCCAGCATTATCCATTACACACAGGCTCTCTCCATCCTATATAATACAGCATGCACTGCCAGCGTATGATTGACCATTAAGCTATTGATAAATGTCCCTGTCAGGAAGGAGACAATTAAATCAAATATGAAACAAAGCCATGTTGACGGGTCATTTTGATAGAGTAAAAGCATTCTCTCCTTTCTTATTAGCTGCAAAGCTGTTGTGTTTTTTCAAGCCGTTTAACTAAGCTGGGAGTGTAAGTAAAAAGCAAAAAAAAATGCACCCAACTATTTTGGGTGTTACGTATAAAGAAAAAAGGAGAACTTAGCCTGATACCCTAGAGGAAGAGAATACGAAGCCTAATACACTAGTGGAAGTGAATACAATGTCATTATAACAATGTAGCAATGTCATTAAAAGCATGTGAAGATCAGGTAAAAACTGGAGGACATCTGGTTGTAATATGTCCTTGTTACGGCATGCAAGACTTGTAATTCTTCAGCCCCTGTTGGACTAAACGATACCCATCCTCTCCACTACCAAACAATGCCTATCTTCTCCACCACCAAACAATGTCCATCCTCTCCACCACCAAACAATGCCTATCCTCTCCACCACCAAACAATGCCCATCCTCTCCACCACCAAACAATGCCTATCCTCTCCACCACCAAACAAAGCCCATCCTCTCCACCACCAAACGATGCCTTTCCTTTCCACCACCAAACGATGCCAATCCTCTCCCTCACCAAACAATGCCCATCCTCTCCACCACCAAACGATGCCTTTCCTCTCCACCACCAAACGATGCCCATCCTCTCCACCACCAAATGATGCCTTTACTCTCCACCACCAAATGATGCCCATCCTCTCACCACCAAACGATGCCTAGCCTCTCCACCACCAAACGAAGCCCATCCTCTCCACCACCAAACAATACCCATCCTCTCCACCACCAAACGATGCCTAGCCTCTCCACCACCAAATTATGCCCATCCTCTCCACCACCAAAGGATGCCTAGCCTCTCCACCACCAAATGATGCCCATCCTCTCCACCACCAAACGATGCCTATACTCTCCACCACCAAATTATGCCCATCCTCTCCACCACCAAATGATGCCCATCCTCTCCACCACCAAACAATACCCATCCTCTCCACCACCAAATGATGCCTAGCCTCTCCACCACCAAACGAAGCCCATCCTCTCCACCACCAAACAATACCCATCCTCTCCACCACCAAACAATGCCTAGCCTCTCCACCACCAAATTATGCCCATCCTCTCCACCACCAAACGATGCCTAGCCTCTCCACCACCAAATGATGCCCATCCTCTCCACCACCAAACGATGCCTATACTCTCCACCACCAAATTATGCCCATCCTCTCCACCACCAAATGATGTCCATCCTCTCCACCACCAAACAATACCCATCCTCTCCACCACCAAACGATGCCTAGCCTCTCCACCACCAAACGAAGCCCATCCTCTCCACCACCAAACAATACCCATCCTCTCCACCACCAAACGATGCCTAGCCTCTCCACCACCAAATGATGCCCATCCTCTTCACCCCCAAACGATGCCTATCCTCTCCACCCCCAAACTATGCCTATCCTCTCCACCACCAAATGATGCCCATCCTCTCCACCACCAAACAATACCCATCCTCTCAACCACCAAATGATGCCCATCCTCTCCACTACCAAACAATACCGATGCCTAGCCTCTCCACCACCAAATGATGCCCATCCTCTTCACCCCCAAACGATGCCTATCCTCTCCACCACCAAACGATGCCTAGCCTCTCCACCACCAAATGATGACCATCCTCTCCACCACCAAACTATGCCTATCCTCCCCACCACCAAATGATGCTCATCCTCTCCACACAGTTGGGGTTGCTAACTGCCCCCAACCAGCAAGGACATCCCTTACGCTAAGTGCTCTCATTGTGTTCTTTTTCTACATCTACAACCCCCAAATAATAAAAATCACACAACATTACACATGCTAGCAGATATTACTAAGCAAGTTATTTTTACACTGGCCCAGCGAACCTTGACTTGTTTTTGGAAACCCCCTGTATGTGATTGGGTGAACAGTTATCCTGGACCATCGCACATGCCCCTCCTCCTAAATCTGCCCAAAAATATATACATGAAGTAAATACTGACACTGTATAATTATTTCCCAGATATGAGTTAGCATATAGCAGATATGAGTTATTTTTTTTTTACGCTGGACCACCAAATTTTGACTTGTTTTTTGGAAACCCCCCCTGCATGTGATTGGGTGAATAGTTGCACCAGACCATCGCACGTGCCCTCCTCCTAAATCAACAAAAAATATATATACATTAAGTAACAGCATCCTGAACTAAATACTGGCACTCTATATATTTAATTACCAGATATCAAGCATGGCCCTCTGATTCCTACTGTATTAAATTGTAAATTGTATTGTAATTGTATTGCCTGCCCTCATGTTGTAAAGCGCTGCCTAAACCGTTGGCGCTATATAAATCCTGTATAATAATAATAATAAGATATCAGTTAGCATATAGCAGATATGAGTTATTTTTACACTGGCCCAACGAACCTTGACTTGTTTTTTTGGAACCCCCCCCCCCCCCATATGTGATTAGGTGAGCGGTTGCATCGGACCACCGCACATGCCCCGCCTCCTAAATAACCCCAAAACTATATACATGGAGCAGCAGCATCCTACACTAAATACTGGCACTCTATATATTTAATTCCCAGATAATGAGCAGGGCCCTCTGATTCCCACTGTATTAAATGGTATTATTAGATTGTAAGCTCTTCTGAGCAGGGGCCTCTTAATCCTCTTGTATTTCATTGTATTATAACTGTATTGTCTCCCTTTTATATTGTGAAGCGCTGCGTAAACTGTTGGCGCTATATAAATCCTGAATAATAATAATAATTGTAATTGTAATTGTTGTAAAGTGCTGCGTAAACTGTTGGCGCTATATATATATATATATATATATATATATATATATATATATATATACAGTATATATATTTATTTTTTTTGAGACAACCGAGTCAGAATTTTTTTTAAAAAGTTGCTCGTCTTTCAAAATGTTCGTTAACCCGCGTTACTCGTAAACCGAGGTTCCACTGTATATATATATATTTTTTTTTAACCCCCCCCCCCTCCTGTATGTGATTTGGTGAACGGTTGGGTCGGACCACCACACATGCCCTGCCTCCTAAATCACCCCAAAAATACACCCTGTATTGAATTGTATTGTAACTGTACTGTCTGTACTCATGTTGGCGCAAATTGTTGGTGCTATATAAATCCTGTATAATAATAATAGTGATAATAATAATAATAATACACCAAGTAGCAGCATCCTGAATTAAATACTGAAAACAGAAAAGCATGGGTAGATGACCACCCACTCACCTATATAAATATATGAGTAAACAAAGGCAAACTGTAGACATCGCAGTACGCTGAATTAAAGTGTACGTGTTCGGGAATCACAAGAACAAAGGCATTCTTTTGCAGATATTAAAGAAAAAAAAAGAAAAAATCCCCTAAAACTTGAGCCTCAACAAGAAACTTTCTGTAAGCACAATCTTTCCAGGCTATGGGTTTTAAGCAATCGCTTGTACATCCTGTAGAGTAAAAAAAAAAGCGTGGTCGCCGATTTACGCAAAAGTAGGGAAAGCGCACTCGTAAGCAATCGTGGTCGTGCAACCAGCTCTAAAGGCTCATCAATAAACATAGAAATCATATTTACTAACACTGCAAAACACAAAAGTAGCAAAAATAAATAAACAAAATAAACAATCTTCCTGATCACAATAATATTTTCATGAAAGATAAAGTAACAATGTTTTTTTTTTTTTGGCCCTCTGTGTTGCAAAGCCAACCGAGAAGGCAGGCAGGTCTCTCTCTCTCTCTCTCTCTCTTTTTCCACCACATGGGCACAGTGACTGCAAGGCCAGGAAGTTTACAGGGCACGGTCTGACGTCACCTGACCCCAGCGCCAGCACAGCCTGTGATTTATTGATGTTTATTGGGAATGAATAGATCAAAGACAGCCAGCTGACAGGCCATCAATCACTCATCCAATGAAGGATGGCAAAGCTCCATCAACTGCAATCCCTTCCCACAACACATGTCCTAACTGAACATTATTGCAAAATGATCTTTTTTTTTTTTTTTGGCTCCCTTCCCCTTTTCTCCCCTCCTACCTTGATCCTCCACCCCTCCTTTTTTTTTTTTTTTTTTTTCTCGTCCCCTATAGCTTCAGAAAAAAAAAAAAAAAAAAAAAAAAAGAGAGAGAGATTGCTAAATCCTAATAAGAGTTGACATTTGCAACAAGGGCTCGACGCTTATAACAGACAACCCTGGGAATTAAATATATAGAGTGCCAAATATGGAGAGAGGAAGAGGAGGGGGATGTTTAGCCGACTGGGTCAGAGCTTCTGACAAGAAACAGACCTTTTATGTTCCTCATTTTTCCTCTAGCTCAGTTTCAAAGGCACAAGAAAACACACACAGACATGTATATATATAGATAGATAGATAGATAGATATAGATAGATATATAGATAGATACAGATATACATAGGTTCATACTGCACATAGGCACAGGCATGTGGTCAGTTGATCAATAATCCTATCCCTGGCCAAGAATCCTTGGTTGAACTTTGGCTGAGGATCTCTTTTGCTCCTTTTCTAACCTTAACTCTAACACCCCCCCCCCCCCCCCCTTCTCTGTACAAACATAACCTGACCCCTGCTTCCGTCTCATAGACTGCTTCACCAAAATGAATCAAACACAGCAATAAAAAGTGAAAGAAGCACGACCCATGCATTGGGAGAAAGCAAGGGGGACCTATTCAGGGTTACAGAGGGTGCCATTGCAGTAGGGAAGAGTAGAGAAGGTTGGGGGGGGGGGGGGGGCAAACATAAAAGGCAGATTCCCTCTTTTATTTACTAGGTACAAAAATAAAAGCAGCCTGGTCTGCCACCTTACATTGGCCTTTTTTTTCTTTCTTTTTTTTTATAGTACTGAAGGAGTACAAGATGCTATGGCCCCAACATTGATGGACAACCAACACCCTACCTGTTCTTAAAATGTTTTAAAAAAATAAATACATATATAAGCAGGAAAAGTGTAGACTATATCTTCTGTTGGCATTCTATAACAAAAATAAAAGCAGCCTTGTCCACCACCTTACATTGGCCCTTTGTGTTAAAGAGTAGTAGATACCATGGGGCCCCAACGCCGGCAGACAACCAACACCCTACCTGTTCTTAAAAAAAAAAAAAAAAGAAAAGAAGAAGAAGAAAAGTATAAACTAGATCTGCTGCATTCTATGATAAAGATAAAAGCAGCCTTGTCCACCACCTCATGGGCCATTTTTGGTTTTCACACTACAGTACTGAAAGAGTAGCAGATGCCATGGCCCCAACGCCGGCGGACAGCCAACACCCTATCTGTTATTAAAAAAAAAAAAAATAAGCAAGAAAACTATAAAGTAGATCTGCATTAGGTATTCTATCACAAAATTAAAAGCAGTCTTGTCCACCACCAGCCCTTTGGGTTTTTTATGCTATACTGGAAGAGTAGTAAATGCTATGGCCCCAACGCCGGTGGTCAACCAGCACCCTACCTGTTCTTAAAAGAAAAAAAAATAAGCAAGAAAACTATAAACTGAATCTGCTGGTGGCATGCTATCGCAAAAAAAAAAAAAAAGCAGCCTTGTCCACCACCTTGTGGGCCCTTTGTTTTGTTTTTTATGCTATACTGGAAGAGTAGTAGATACCATGGCCCCAACACCAGTGGACTATCAGCACTCTACCTGTTCTTAAAGGAAAAAAAAAGAATAAGCAAGAAAACTATAAACTGGATTTGCTGGTGACATTCTAGGACAAAAAATAAAAGCAGCCTTATCCACCACCTTATGGGCCCTTTATGGTTTTTACACTACAGTACTGAACGAGTAGTAGATGCTGTGGCCCCAACGCCGGCGGTCAATCAGCACCCTACTTGCTCTTAAAAAAAAAAAGAATAAGAAAACTATATTAATCTAATAAGCAAACTATAGGTGGCATTCTACAATGTACGCTGAGGTCCACAACCTTATCGGCCTTTTTTTGTTTTGTTTTTTACACTATACTGGAAGAGTAATAGATGCCATGGCCCCAACGCCGGCAGACAATCAGCACCCTACCTGTTCTTAAAAAAAAAGAAGAAGAAAAAGGAAAAAAACTATAGACTGGATTTGCTGTTTCCAATCTACAACAAAAGTAGAAGCAGCTTTGTCCACTACCTAATGGGCCCTTTATGTTTTTTACACTACAGTACTGAAAGAGTAGTAGATGCCGTGGCCCCAACGCCGGCAGACAATCAGCACCCTACCTGTTCTTAAAAAAAAATAAGAAGAAAACTATAATAATATAATATGCAAGCTATAGTTGGTATTCTACGACCTATGCTGTAATCCACAACCTAGTAGATTGCGTGGCCCCAACACTGGCAGACATTCAGCACCCTACCACAACCTTATGGGCCCTTTTTTTTTTTTTTTTATGCTACAGTACTAAAGGAGTAGTAGATGCTATGGCCCCAACGCCGGCAAACAACCAACACCCTACTTGCTCTTAAGAAAAAAGAATAAGAAAATTATAATCATCTTTTGAGCAAACTATAGGTGGTATTCTACAACCTATGCTGTAATCCACAACCTAGTAGATGCTGTGGCCCCAACACCGGCAGACAATCAGCACCCTACCTGTTCTTAAAAAAAGAAGAAGAAGCAAGAATACTATAAACTGGATCTGCTGGTGGTATTCTACAACCAAAAAATAAAAGCAACCTTCTCCTCAACCTTATGGGCCCTTTATGTTTTTTACGCTACATTACTAAAAGAGTAGTAGATGCCGTGGTGGCCCCAACGCCGGGAGACAATCAGCACCCTACCTGTTCTTAAGGAAAAAAGAATAAGAAAACTATAGGTGGTATTCTAGGACCTATGCTGTGGGTGGCTGTCTTAATAAACATACATTTCCTGGGTGCCAATTAAAAATGCATTTAGATTTTTTTTTGGGGGGGAACTTAAAAAATAAAAAAAAAACAAAACAAACAAAACCTATACAATAGAAGCAATGTAAGCTTTAAATAAAGGGCTCCCTTGAAAAGTTTTCAGTATGGGATGACGTGGAACCCAACTTTTTTTTAGCAGAAAGCACCCCCTTCACCCCCTAACCCCCACCTTAGCCCCCCATACCCCCCCCCCCCATATCCCCCCATACACAACAAGCAATACATGTTTTCCCAGCATTGCCAATCCATGAGATCCCCCCAGCCCTGGGTGCCTTTCTCTCTGCCATCCAGAGCAGACATCTGAGCCCCCCCCCCCCCCCAGTGCTGGGGAGGGAAGGTGGGTAATGTGGGGGGGCACAATTAGCGGCAATCTGGCATGGGGAAAGGCAGGGGGTGCAATATCTGATGAGTACCTGAGGCTCTCCTCGGTGCTTGCTGCTTCCTCCTCGGCATGCTGCCGGTCTGTGCGCCTCTCTTCTTCCTGGCAGGGGGGCTCGGAGACTTTCTGGGGCCCCCGCGGATCCTCCGGGTTCATCCACTTTCATGCACCGACAGCAGGAGCGGCTCCCCCCCGGCACCGACAACCGACGCCTCCTGCTTGGCACGGCAAGTTTGCAGGGGGAGAGAAGAGAGAGAATAGGTGTAAAAATAGCCGGTGTGGGGGGGAGAGGGGTGAGGGGGGGCATGAGGGGGGGGGCACCGGGAAAAGGGGGAGGGGGAGCCAAAACGATCGCTGCCTGCCCGACGGAGATCCCCGGCGATCCGTTTCCAGCCGGAGCTGCAACAGGCAGAGCGGAGAGATGATCGCGTCACTCCAACTAGTCTGAGAGCCGGAGAGACACACCGCCCGCCTGCACCGCCCGCCTGCACCGCACACACCGCCCGCCTGAACCGTACCGCACCGCACCGCCTGCCTCTCTGACTGCCGCTCAACTCCTTCCTGGATGACTGACGCCTGCACCGCACCGACGACTGACACTGCACAGGACTGACTATACAGAACTGCCACTGACTATAATCAACTGTCACTGCACATACATAACTGCCACTGACTATACTGGACTGTCACTGACTATACTGGACTACCACTGACTATACAGGACTGTCACTGACTATACTGGACTGACACTGACTATACTGGACTGACACTAACTATACTGGTCTGACACTGACTATACTGGACTGTCACTGACTATACTGGACTGACACTGACTATACTGGACTGACACTGGCTATACTGGACTGACACTGACTATACTGGACTGACACTGACTATAACTGGACTGTCACTGACTATACTGGACTGACACTGACTATACTGTACTGACACTGGCTATACTGGACTGTCACTGACTATACTGGACTGACACTGACTATACTGGACTGACACTGACTATACTGGACTGACACTGACTATACTGGACTGACACTGGCTATACTGGACTGACACTGGCTATACTGGACTGACACTGACTATACTGGACTGACACTGACTATACTGGACTGACACTGACTATACTGGACTGTCACTGACTATACTGGACTGACACTGACTATACTGGACTGACACTGGCTATACTGGACTGACACTGGCTATACTGGACTGACACTAACTATACTGGACTGACACTGACTATACTGGACTGTCACTGACTATACTGGACTGACACTGACTATACTGGACTGACACTAACTATACTGGACTGACACTGGCTATACTGGACTGACACTGACTATACTGGACTGACACTGGCTATACTGGACTGACACTGACTATACTGGACTGACACTAACTATACTGGACTGACACTGACTATACTGGACTGTCACTGACTATACTGGACTGACACTGACTATACTGGACTGACACTGGCTATACTGGACTGACACTGACTATACTGGACTGACACTGACTATACTGGACTGTCACTGACTATACTGGACTGACACTGACTATACTGGACTGACACTGGCTATACTGGACTGACACTGACTATACTGGACTGACACTGACTATACTGGACTGACACTGACTATACTGGACTGACACTGGCTATACTGGACTGACACTGGCTATACTGGACTGACACTGACTATACTGGACTGACACTGACTATACTTGACTGACACTGGCTATACTGGACTGACACTGACTATACTGGACTAACAATACAAAACTGCCACTGACTATACAGGATTGGCATTGACTATACTGGACTGACACTGGCTATACTGGACTGACACTGGCTATACTGGACTGACACTGACTATACTGGACTGACACTGGCTATACTGGACTGACACTGGCTATACTGGACTGACATTGGCTATACTGGACTGATACTGACTATACTGGACTGACACTGACTATACTGGACTGACACTGGCTATACTGGACTGACACTGACTATACTGGACTGACACTGGCTATACTGGACTAACACTGGCTATACTGGACTGACACTGGCCATGCTGGACTGACACAAGCCATACTGGACTGACACTGGCCATGCTGGATTGATACTGACTATACTGGACTGACACTTGCCATACTGGACTGACACTGACTTTACTGGACTGACACTGACTATACTGGACTGACACTGGCTATACTGGACTGACACTGGCTATACTGGACTGACACTGACTATACTGGACTGACACTGACTATACTGGACTGACACTGACTATACTGGACTGTCACTGACTATACTGGACTAACACTGACTATACTGGACTGACACTGGCTATACTGGACTGACACTGACTATACTGGACTGACACTAACTATACTGGACTGACACTGACTATACTGGACTGTCACTGACTATACTGGACTGACACTGACTATACTGGACTGACACTGGCTATACTGGACTGACACTGACTATACTGGACTGACACTGACTATACTGGACTGTCACTGACTATACTGGACTGACACTGACTATACTGGACTGACACTGGCTATACTGTATACTGGACTGACACTGGCTATACTGGACTGACACTGACTATACTGGACTGACACTGACTATACTTGACTGACACTGGCTATACTGGACTGACACTGACTATACTGGACTAACAATACAAAACTGCCACTGACTATACAGGATTGGCATTGACTATACTGGACTGACACTGGCTATACTGGACTGACACTGGCTATACTGGACTGACACTGACTATACTGGACTGACACTGGCTATACTGGACTGACACTGGCTATACTGGACTGACATTGGCTATACTGGACTGATACTGACTATACTGGACTGACACTGACTATACTGGACTGACACTGGCTATACTGGACTGACACTGACTATACTGGACTGACACTGGCTATACTGGACTAACACTGGCTATACTGGACTGACACTGGCCATGCTGGACTGACACAAGCCATACTGGACTGACACTGGCCATGCTGGATTGATACTGACTATACTGGACTGACACTTGCCATACTGGACTGACACTGGCCATACTGGACTGACACTGGCCATACTGGACTGACACTGACTATACAGGACTGACACTGGCCATACTAGACTGGCACTGCACAGGCAGGACTGAAACTGGTAATACTGGACTGACACTGTCACTGACTATACAGGACTGACACTGGCCATACTAGACTGACACTGCACAGGCAGGACTGACACTGGTAATACTGGACTGACACTGTCACTGACTATACAGGACTGACACTGACAATACTGGACTGACACTGCACATAAAGGACTGACACTGACTATAATAAACTGACACTGACTATACAGAACTGGCACTGAACATACAGGACTGGCATTGAGTATACTGGACTGACACTGAATATACTGAACTGACACTGGCTATACTGAACTGGCACTGCACGTACAGGACTGACACTGACTATAATGAACCGACTGACTATACAGAACTGACACTAACAATAGAGGACTGACACTGCACGTATAGGAATAACACTGACTATACTGGACTGGCACTGACTATAATGAACTGACACTGACTATACAGAATTGGCACTGCACATACAGGACTGGCACTGGCTATACTGGACTGGCACTGCACATACAGGACTGGCACTGACTATACTGGACCGACAATGACAATACTGGACTAACACTGTATATACTGGACTGGCACTGACTATACAGGACTAACAATACAAAACAGACACTGACTATACAAAACTGGCACTGACAATATAGGACTGCCAATGACCATACAGAACTGGCACTGCACATACAGGACTGACATTGACCATACTGGACTGGCCCTGACCATACTGGACTGACACTGCACATACAGGACTGCCACTGACCATACAGAACTGGCACTGACTATACCTGACTGACAATACAAAACTAACACTGTTTATTCAGGGCTGACACTGCAGAAACAGGACTGACAGTGACTATACAGGACTGGCACTGACAATATAGAACTGCTAATGGCTATACAGAACTGACTAAACAGGACTAGCACTGACAGTATAAGACTGCCAGTGATGATACAGGACTGATCTGATACTGATTATGCAAGACTGGCACTGCAAATACAGGACTGGCATTGACAATACAGTACTGGCACTGACTACATAAGACCTGCACTGAAAATACAGGACTGGCACTGACAATACAGGACTGAGACTGACTATAGAGGGATGGCACTGACTATACAAAACTGGCACTGCAAATACAGAACTGGCACTGACAATACAGGACTGAGACTGACTATAGAGGGATGGCACTGACTATACAAAGCTGGCACTGCAAATACAGAACTGACAATGCAGGACTGGCACTGCTTATACGGGACTGACACAGACTATAGAGGACTGGCATTGACAATAAAGGACTGACACTGACAATAGAGGACTATCACTGCAAATACAGGGCTGGCACTGCAACTAGAATAATTGCCACTGACAATACAGTCAATGGAACTGCAACTAGAACAATTGGTAATACAAATACAGGACTGACACTGCAACTATAATAACTGACACTGCAAATAGAGAACTGGCACTGCAACTATAATAACTGGCAATACAACCATTAGCACTGCAACTAGAACAACTGGCACTGCAATTACAGGATTTAAATTGACAATACAGCCAGTAGCACTTCAACTAAAACAACTGACCCTGCGACTCTAATAACTGGCACTGCAAATACAGGACTGGCACTGACAATACAATCACTGGCACTGCAACTCAAACAAATGGCACAACAAATACAGGGGTGGTGCCGGGAATACAGCCACTGGCACCACAACTAGAACAACTGGCACTACAAATACAGGACTGGCACTGACAATACAATCACTGGCACTGCAACTCAAACAAATGGCACAGCAAATACAGGGGTGATGCTGGGAATACAGCCACTGGCACCACAACTAGAACAACTGGCACTACAAATACAGGGCTGGCACTGGCAATACAGCCACTGGCACTGCAATTAGAACAACTGGCACTGCAATTACAGGACTGACACTGCAACTCAAATAACTGACACTGCAAATGGAGGACTGACATTAAACATCCACTGGAACGGCAACTAGATCAACTGGCACTAAAAATACAGACCTGGAACTGATAATGCAGCCACTGGCACTGCAACTAAAACAACCATAACTCCAAATATGGGACTGGCACTGATGATACAGCCAAGTATAAAAACTGGCACTGCAACTATAATAACTGGAGCTGCAGATACAGAACAGGCACTGGCAACCGAGCCCCTGACACTGCATCTAAAAAACTGGCACTGCAACTGTTGGACTGGCACTGCAACTATAATAACTGTCACTGAGAATACAGCTATTGGCATGGCAACTAGAACTAGTACTGCAAATGCAGGAAGAACACTGCAAGTGTAACCACTGGCACTGCAAACAGTCACTGCTACTGAAAATAAAGCCACAAACATTGCCAATTCAGCAATTGTAATAATTGGTACTACAAATATAAGACTGGCACTGCCAACACAGCCATTGACACTGAAAGTTAAGCTACTGGTACTGAAACTTTGAAAAGCGGCACTGGAAATACCAAACTGGCACTGCCAACACAGGCGTTAGCTCTGACTCACTCTGATAATACAGCCACTGTCAATTCAAGAACCAGCACTGTCTCTACATACAGTAGAAATGACAATTCAACTACTGGGTTGGCACTACAATACAGGGACTATCACATTCACTACAAGTATAACAAATGGCACTGACAATGCAGGAACAGGCATTGCAAATACAGGACTGGCACTGTGCATACAGAAAATTACACTGCAAGTATGAGCTGCCAATAGAAGGACTGACACTGCTAATTCAGGACTGGCACTGAAATTGCAGACTGGCATTGCCACAGAACAACTAGCTTTGATGATACAGGGACTGGGACTTCCAAGCCAGGAACCTTTAATGCCAATGCAGGGACTTGCACTATACCAGTACAGCACTGACTCTTCAAATAAAGCCATTGGAACTGCAAATGCAGAACTGACTCTGTCAATGCAAAGGCACATTGGACTGGCACAGGAAATACAAGACTGGCATTGAAAGTATTGCTACTGCCACTGCAAATAGGGACCCTGCTACTTCATATACACAGAAACTGAAGAAAAAAAACAGGACTAATAGTGGGAATACAGTGAGTGGAAATACAGTTAGATGGGCTGGTACTGCCAATAAAGGACTGGTGGTGGGAATATAGAGCTTGCACAGGAAATACATGAACATGCAGACAGAAAGCTGCCAGTGTTAACTCCTTCCAGGTACTACAGCTGGATGCCTGATAGAGCTTCCACCTTGCTGAGACTAGAATTGGATATACATGACTGATATCTAAAAAATAAAGCCTTGGCCTGTATATAAGTAAGATGTCACTTTTACCTCCTCCTAACATTTGCAGGGGAGGTTCTAAATATATGGGCAGGGACTTGCATTCTGCTCCCAGGGACAAAAATCTGTTTTTGTACCTGCAAGCAATAGAGAGAAGACTGTCTGTACTAGATTAGAGCCTGCTAGCCTAGACTAAAATCAGGAACAAGAATATGGGGTTGATTTACTAAAAGCAAATAGACTGTGCACTTTGCGAAGTGCAAGTTGGGTTCTGCAGGGGCAGCTGCTCTAGAGCTTAGTATATAAGGGAAAAGCTTCACTTTGCAAAGAATACCCAAGAATACCCAATCACTCCTACAGAGTGCAACTGCACTTTGCAAAGTGCACAGTCTATTTGCCTTTAGTAAATCAACCCCTATGTGTCTACAGGCCCTATAACTGTGTCCTGTGGCATGCGACTTCAAGGACTGTAGTGCTATCGGAGGCATGCACATGCAGGGACAATCTGCAAACGCAGGGACCAACACAAGTACATGGACCATCTGTAGCTGTCTAAGGCTTGAAATTTGATGATCATATGGCCACTCAAGAAACAGAATACCTAAGGCGGCATGTGTCCACTGCAGGCAACACCTGGCCAACCAATCCCAAAAGAAAAACTGATTATCATAAATGAATTTCTAAGGTAATCATTGCTATTAAGCTCCATAATAAGGTTGTGGCTGGGGGGTCTGCTCAGTGCAAAAAAAAAAAAAAAAACGTTTTTTTCCAGATCTGCATGCATTTTTACGTAGATCTAGCAGCATGAAAATACAGGTATTAAATGACTTGAAACAATTGTTACCCAAAAGCTAGTAAGCTTGGGTGACAATCCTTTGGGTGGGCACCAGCAGATGGCACCAAACACCTCTGGTCGACCAGTTTTTGGCGAAACAGCAGTCATGTTCAATGTTTTTCGCAGGTGTTCGGTCACACCATAGTTAAACGCATGCACGTTCCAACATTCTGAGCGCGCATGTTTACCTAAATATCTGCATATATAAGTCTTTGCTGAAGAAAGACCGCCCTTAATTATCTACAGCCAGCATTACTGTCTGCAATAAGTCCATGCCGTGCACATTTTAGCCGTGTTATCAATGCGATCAAGTCACAATGCTTTAACGCAAGGATAAAAATCTTTTTATTTTATTTATTTTTTTATTATTTTTTTTAGCCACGTGACCTTTATTTTTTAAATTTCATTTAAAATAACTATCACTTTTTGAAAATAGGGATCCCTATTCTTGGTGAATTAAGCCTAATCAAAGACAAAACACCAAGCAAATATGTCTTTTCAAGAAACCCACCAAAGGCCACAAGTATGCGTAAAATTGTCAAAAATGATTTTCCAAGAAGCTGGCAATTATTTGTCATTTTTCTAACGTTTGAATTGATTTTTTTTATCAGTTGCGGTAAAATGTAGATCAGCCTTTCTAAACTTTCTTTTTACCCAAAAAGAAACCCTTGAAATTAATTTTAGATCTTGGGGAACCGCTGGAGTTTATAAGGATTCAGTAGGAAGATTGTTTCTTTTTTTTTTTTTTTACCAAAAGGAACCCTTTAAATTAATTTCAGGTCTTTGGAAACCTCTGTAGTTTATAAGGAGTCAGTAGGAAGATTATTCCTTTTTTTACCCAAAATGAACCCTTGAAATGAATTTCAGGTCTCGGGGAACCGCTGGAGTTTATAAAAAGTCAGTAGGAAGAGTGTTCCTTTTTTTTTTACCCAAAATGAACCCTTGAAATTAATTTCAGGTCTTGGGGAATCCCTGGAATTCATAAGGAGTCGGTAGGAAGATTGTTCCTTTTTTTTTAACCAAAAAGGAACCCTTGAAATTGATTTTAGGTCTTGAGGAACCGCTGGAAATCATAAGGAGTCAGTAGGAAGATTGTTCTTTTTTACCAATAAGGGACCCTTGACATTCATTTTGGATCTTCGGGAACCCTTGGAATTCATAAGGAGTCAGTAGGAAGATTGTTCTTTTTTACCAATAAGGGACCCTTGAAATACATTTTACGTCTTCAAGAATCATTGGAATTCATAAAGATAGATAGGAAGATTGTTCCCTTTTTTATTCAAAAGGAACCCTTGACATTAATTTTGGATCTTTGGGAATCCCTGGAATTCATAAGGAGTCAGTAGGAAGATTGTTCCTTTCTTTACCAAAAATGAACCCTTAAAATAACTTTAGACCTTAGGGAACCCCTGGAATATGCAAGGAGTCAGTAGAAAGATTGTTCCTTTTTTTTAACTAAAAAGTAATCCTTGAATTTAATTTAGGGTCTTGGGGAAACCCTGGAATTCATAAGGAGTCAGTAGGAAGATTGCCATTCTTAGAGACAGAAAAAAAAAGATAATCGGTGTCATGCTCCTGGCTTTGCCAAGTGGCCTTGGTCTTGGAACTATTTTTTGGGGGGGTCAATCAGCCGCAGCTTAAGGAACAACCTCTGGAGGAACTCTAGTTGTTAATGACTGGTATAGAGATGATCAAAAAATCATCATCATTTTAGCAGAGATCAGAGAAAATGTAGCAAAAAAAGAAAAAATGCAACATGTATGGTGTCACCGACTTTTTCTTGCAATTGTTTCAATACCATAAAGGTATTAAATCATGAATTATGAGTATAGAGACTGTGCTATATTGGTTGGGATATAGGTTTGTTCCCTGTAATCCATACAAAAGGTGACAACGTGAACCTGATCTTGTAGAGATTTTTCAGTGTGTGTTGCAAATTCTCTGCGAGAAATATGGAGCAGTTCCGATGTAGCATCCCTAATCTCCCTCCAGTTAACTCCTACAAGGCCTGATCGTCCCCTGATCGTCACATGCGATGCCTAAATCTGTCGCATCGCTGCCAACTGTCGGGCTACATATGCCTGCCCTAAGTGCAATGCCACTGTCTCTTAGTAAGGAGGCAGACATAGGAGCTGTCACTTTAAATGCTCCTGTTCCTAACAGCAGGGACTGTCACTTGCATTCCTGGGCTTGCAGACACAGGCTGTCACTAAGAGCATGCAGCAACGAGGACTGTCACTTTAACTGTTTGTGCTTCCAACAGCAGGGCTGTCACTCGCATTTCTAAGCCAGCTGTCACGTACTAAGCCCATACTGATGCAGGGGACTGTCACTCAACCTGTCTGCTTTTGTAGCATCACGCAGAGCAAAGGACTGTCACTTTAACATTGGGGTCTGTCACATCACAAGGGAACCGTCTGCCCCACCGGGACAATGCCCCACCGCCACCGACAGGTTCATTCGACAAAAGCGCAAAGTGCACCTATTTTCTTTCCGTGATGTGGCAACCTTGACGTTGAATCTGATCGCCATTAATATTCCTCGGTATCTCGGCGACATCAAAATGTTTGCCCCATAGCACTACCCATTTCACGATCATTTTTGCTCTTCAACCGTCGCCGGTTTCCCATCGTTAAGTTCTACCCACGTAGACACTGTCACTCTGCCTGCCACAAGCGATAAATTATTGTCTACATTTATATTTACCCGTACAATTTATTTTTATTTTTTTACATTTATTGCATTTTGCAAAGTCCTTGGTGACGAAAGCACTATAAAAATGCTATTAGCATGGATAAAAGTGATTGAAAACAACTGCCGGCAAGGGAAAGAAATTCCCAAAAGGTTGGAAAATCATTTTGACTGTTGTTTCCTATTGCGGTCGGTGCTTTTTTTCTCAATTAGATTCCTAAAAATGTTGAAAATTTGTCAAAATCTGGCAAAATTTGTCTCTCGCTGGCAAAATTTGGCAACATTTTGCTCTCACTGGCCTGTGTAGGAACTCTCCAGAATACTACAAGGGCGGACACTGTAGCAGTGATTGGAGCAAGCTGTAGAAAATGTGAGAGCCACAGACCCAAGATGACACAGACCAATGCTTTCCAGGATCTGGGATAGGACAGTAGTGTGTCAATAAAAACACTACAGAGACACTACAACCTCACTGGCTGCAAGAAGCCTGGGAATAGGTATTGCACACATGGAGGCTCATTAAATAAGGTCAAGTGCAATGTACTCTGAGTGGTAACCTGTAGTAACCAATCAATAATTACCTTTTGCTACTCTGATGAAATAGGATATGTAGCTAGGGGGTTATTGCATGTTGCGTCATCATTGTCTATGTACGGCCTTGTAAGGTCACAGTGATAGGCATGTGTGGGTGCCAGTCACTTTAACTTGAGCTGCAACAGACAAAAGCCTCTGGCTGTCCGTGGGAACCACAAGTCCCAGCAATCCCTAATGGTTTCCCCGGTCGGGGGTAATTTTTGCAAAAATTTTGCCAAATTTTCACAATTTTAAGAATCCAATTGGGAAACAGCAACCAACCAGGGAACCATGAGGACTCGCTGGGACTTGCGGTTCCCACAGAGACTCATGGTTCCCCAGGCAGCTGGAGCTCCCTGTGGCTTTAAATGTTATCTGTCCCATGTCTAGCAAAACACAATGGCTCATTAACTTTATATAAGACAGATCACACATTTGCATCAGAGGATACAGAAAGCAAAAGCATGCAGCTTGTTTACACTTGGCATCAATGAAAAGGGGCCCCGTAGACATGGGATTGTGAATCAGAACCATTGTTCTGTAGGATGGTGGGTGCATAAACATGCACTCCCATGTCGGTCAAGCACACATGTTTATGCACTGAGCAGACAACCCCTCAGGGGCAATCTTAAAGGAAACAATAGCAATCATCTAGGAAAACACAACCCGGACCATTCATTCTGCTTTCAAAATTGGGCGGCCAAGATTGCATGGTGCGAAATGCAGATGTTTGTGTTTACAGGCATTTTCGGGGGAACAGGCCAGCCATGTACAAGCAAGTAATTATTGCACATCTGCCATTTACAACAGCAGCAACAGCAAAAGACACATTAGCAAAGCAGTGCTGTGTTCCCCATCATGTTGCTGCTAGATGCCCCATAATTTGGCATTTGACCTACGTAAAGGCCAAGGGATGGGCTTGTGCTAATGGATGACAGTCTACTAGTTATGGGATCCAGTGGGGTCAGTACAGGCCACTAAGAATGGCAAATTACCGGCACAAATGACTTTCCCTACATTAAGCCTAAACTATGGCTCTTTTCAAATATTTTTAAACCATGGTTCCAACTGAAAGGCATTTTAAGGCATGTATTAATCCTAAAATTAATTCTCCATTGAGAACATAAACCAGGGTGAAGGGTTTGGAGACACACAAGACCCAACTTTGCCTGCGACAACTACTTATTTTGCCTAATTGCAGGGCATGGTGGGACACATAGTTCCACAACAGATGGTGGACTTGGCATTCCACAGCTTTCTATGGCTTTCTATGGCATAACTCTACGACTTGATGTCTTTCTTACTCCCAAGGTACGCCTGGGATTTGCAGTTCTTCAGCTCACAACTTAATTCCAGTATATGCTGAACTTTTTTTATTTAATTGCAACCTTCAAGCACAGTCCTTGGACATGTAGTTCCACAGTAGCTACAGACCTACTACAGCCTGCTCTAGCCTGGCTCCTTTAACCCCTGTCCTCTGCTTGAACTCTTCCAGTGGGTCAAAGCAGCCTCTGCAACAACTTCCCAGCATAGTCACGCCTTGTCTTTTTTTTTTTTTTTTTAAGGAGTGAAGTTCAGGCCACTTGCACTGCACAGCTTGTAGCTAGAAGACCTACCACACACAGACACTTTACCCAGCCTGCCCCCTACTGCACTCCATATGACCCCCTCACTACCACCAACCCCTCCAACACCCCAAATCGCATCTAAAATTCAACAAGGCAAACTGAAACTAACAAACCCAGAATGGTGACCCCCTTTTTTCTTTTTCTTTTTTACTGATGCCATGAAAAGGGTTAAGGTTAAAAGGGAAAGGTGGTGGGAGGGAAAAAGGGAGGGGGGGGGTGTTCAGAAATGTACTTACAAAAAATAAATTGTGCTCCTGTTCTTTGGAAGGTGGGGGGTAGAATCTCCAAAATCAACACATGATTGACAGACAACGCACACCTTGCTTCCAGTCTCAAAGAGCTCAATGGGCGAGCGCCATGCCAGTTGGCTCCTTGTTGGGCGTCGAAGGGGTCTCAAAACCCCCAAAAAAAAAATCAAATAAAAAATCTTTACATTTGGTTCTGGTGATCCTGTCCAATCAGACCCTCCAGCATCTGGACCAGAAAAGGTTACTTGGTTGCACCAGACCTGACAAAGTCCCAGTTTTTTTTTTTTTTTCTTTGATGTCCAAGATCAGATGACTCCCAGATGCTACCTTTTAACTCAATATCTGGATGACTTTAAAGTCCATGCTCAGCACAAGGGAACCCCAGCAGAAGCCACAACTGCTAATCGATACGCTTGGAGCTCGATTAGGCATTCCTGGCTGTATTCCTGACTTAAAGGATGAAGCAGTCCCTCCTAAAAAATACAGTGTCTCAATGCTTTTTTTTTTTTCTGAGCCTGGATCCCTTTGCTATTGCCAAACACCTACTTGACTGCCAAATGCACTTTTTTTTTCCCTCCCTCTCTCTCGCTCTCTCCCCCTTCCTTTTGTGTGGCTAACACATATTGCATGACAGCTACAGCAAATCAGAGTGTCTCTTGCAAATCCCAATGTGCTTGCAGTACTTTCAAGATCTGTGGAGCTGAGGGCTGCATTTACTTTCAGTTTGCAGGCAAAAGAGATAGCCAAGGAAAGGAAGAAAAAAAAAAAAAAAAAAAAGAAAGATCTCTCTTACTAGATCAAAAATCCTCCTACCACCCCCATTCTTCAGGACCTGGGATATTTCCAGAAATCTTCAGCAATCTGCACATGGTCTCTCCACATCCTGAACCCTGGAGGAAAAAAAAAAAAAAATATCACAAGATGATAGCTTTGTCCAAAGCAACTTGCAACCAGGAGACTTTTTTTTTTTTTTTTTGCTTCTGCTGTCAAGACTTTGAAGTTGCAAAAAAAAAAAAAAAATGTGATATTTGCTTTTGTGAGCTGCTGCTTGAATCTTCTTATCTGCTGCCAAAAACAATAGTTCAGAGGCTGAGGAAATGGGGGATTTAAAAGCAGAAAAAAAAAAAAGCTAAAAAAAAAAAAAAGCAGTCTGCAATTGCAAGAGGATGGTGAGATGATGGTAAGAGCCTTCTTGTCTGCTTGGTGCTGGATGCCAGGGGGTGAGAATTGGGTGCAAGCTGGGTGATGTGCACAGGAGATGGTGCACCCTGGTCCACTGTG
The DNA here is from genome assembly GCA_029206835.1 of Rana muscosa. NCBI lineage: Eukaryota > Metazoa > Chordata > Amphibia > Anura > Ranidae > Rana > Rana muscosa. The sequence goes on along the minus strand of CM055119.1, from coordinate 314,710,040 downwards.
CTTGTCAGATTAGCTGATTTTCTAAGAATCAGGGTTTTTTTTGCAGTCTAACCTTTTTTTTTTTTTTCTTTGCCTCCCTCTCTCATTGCCTCCTCTCTCTCCTCTCTCTCCCTCTCTCTCTCTCTCTTCTCCTATCTTGTTCTTTGGCATTGCTGGCTGCTAGATCCGCCCTTACATCTGTCTGTCTTTTACCATTGGCTATCCATCACTGTCATCCTGCTTGCAGCACACATCACAAACACACACACTCACACATACAGACTGCCACTCCAGGGAGGGAGGGGGGGGGGGCACAGCTCCTCTAACCCAGCTTCTGTCTATGGCTGCTGGTGCCCACCAACCTGGCTTTACCCACAAATTAGCTCCTTATTGCACAATAGAGACACATACCCCCCCCCCTTAGTCTTATAATTCAGTGTTATGTATGATAAATCACCCCAAATTCTGAGTCATTGTTTACCTTTCACAATTTTTTTTTAATTATTATTTTTTTTTATTATTATTATTATAATATTCTTTTATTTTTATTTCTTTTTTATTATATATTTTTTATTTTTATTTATTTTTTCCTCCCAATAAACTTGAAAATTCCATTTAAAGATTCATTATTGCACTTTTTCTTGGAGGATCCATAATGCATAGCTAAAAGTTTGCTAAACTCCATTTGATGATAGAATATTGATTGTCACAGTGCTGTATGATGGGTTTGTTTTAGAGGTAAGAAATGTGTTGGGGGAGGGGGGCTTTTATAATGTTTTAATTAAGTTGGGAAAGTCAAATGCCTTCTGAAGCCTATGTAGCTCCCAAAACTGCTGATTTAATTGTATATTTAAAACTGTTTTAAATGTATCACCTAGATAGAAAATCAGTTAGCCAGGATGTTGCGATTCTTGTTTTATCAGCTATTTTGTAACATTTACTTGTATATATATTTTTTTAATTGTTTAAATTTGTCTGTAAACATCCTTAACCCCCCCCCCCCCCCCCCAAAAAAAAATGCATTTAAATGTTTAGTGTGCTTTTTATGTATATATTCTGTCAATACCTAGCCAATGGTAACATGCTGTCACAGGCTGGAATATTTTTTTTAGCTTTTTGCTGGAGTAAATAAAGTACTTTATGAAGCAGAAAATAGTGTGGGGTTCTATTGATCTGAATAATAATCATCCATTTTATATTGAATTCGTTTTTTTTTTTTTTTTTGTGGGGGTGGGAAGGGTCAGAATCTACGTACAAAACCGTCTTAGGTTAGTGTTGCACAGATTTATTCATTGCAGGGCAACGTTTGGGCTTAATTTGATGCCTCACCTAGAATTCAGATATAAAAAGGTAATAACAATTCATTATACTTCTTTATAGGAAAAAAATGAAAATATAAAAATCAATTAGCTGATGCTATATATAAGATGTATATTAAATTTTGCTCTGTTGCATTTTTTTTTTTTTTTATTTTTTGTAATTTGATACATTTTTTGCCATTCACCACTATTGCTTTTTGCACGTTGATTTTTCTTATAAATCGTTCTGCAAAGCTAAGTCCTATATTTTTATGCTACCAAGGTACCTACCAACCTGCATTGCAATGATAGAGGTAGGTCTGCAGCAATTTTAAAGAAAGGTTTTGTATTGATTTATCATTAATCTGTATGTCTGAGACAACGTGGAAGCCACACAACAATCTGTGTCCAAAAATGTACCGTTAGATTTATCATTTATATATATATATATATATATATATATATATATATATATATATATATTATCATAATAATTTTTACTTCATTTGCCCTGTAAATAAAATTCACCAAAACGATGACAAGCAACTTTCAAAGGGACTATGAAATGGCAATTAAATATATTGTTATGAATATATTTTATTTATAACAAATTGCCCTG